>VZRX01006149.1:375616-484110 GCA_013398075.1 Notiomystis cincta
TTTTTTTTTTTGTTTTGGTTTTTTTTTTGTTTTTGTTTTTTTTTTTTTTTTTTTTTTTAACATTTTTCTAATAGATGTTTGACATCTGAGAATATTTAAAACTGTGCTTTGGTCTTTGCTGTTTTAGGAGACAATAGTAGAGTTTGCTGTTCACAATATATGTGGTTTTACTTGGGTGGTTCCCTGGAGGAACAAGACTCTGCTTCTGCTTATACAGGCAGGCAAGCCAAAATTATTTTTTAAATGTTTTGGTAGATTGATATCAATGAAAGTCTCTCAAAATCACAGTATGTTGCAAAATCCTTTTCTGGTTCTTCCTTGGCCTTAGTATCGCTGACCTCTCTTTTTTGAAGTTTAATTTCTTATTTTTCTTTTTTGCGGTAAAATTTTCAGTTTGACCTCCCCCCTTATGAACATTATTAAATTACTAGTCAAATAGTAATAAGAATCTGAGAATGCTTAAAACCCCCCATTTTTTACATTTTCTTAATTACAGTGATGTAAGAAAATGTTAAGGCAAATTGCTGCCCTTCACTTGCTGTTCATGGGGTTTTTTATTAGCTTAGCTAACTTCCTAGAAATGAAAATCATAAAAGTGTTCAAACCAATATCAAATATCCTATCTGATCTAGCAATGGACCTCTCTCAAGATAATCTTCTCATGAAATTATTTACCAGTACAGATCACTTTTTTTGTTCTGTTGTTTTCCCTATGCTCATCTGTTCTGAAGTAGAAAATCTGATGGTAATTAGATTCACTGGCTGCTGATATTGTCATATTGGTTGATCTGGATAGAAATCACATTCCAGAAATATGTAAGCTGGTCTTCTCAGGTGTACAAGTATTATGCAACATAAAGTATAATATATTTGATAGTTTCAGGAGGAGTGATTGCTTCTTTTTATGTTTTGACTGAAGAACAAAGTTGCATGAAGTAAAAACTATAAATAAGTAAAAATTTGAGAGCAAGATCCTTATGTTCAGGGGAATATAAAAAACAGTTCCAGTTTTATTTTTAGCTGTTTTGTGAGAGCCTCTCAAGTCTTATTTCTCTTTGTCATCTCCAGCTGACTGATTACTGGGACAGGGGCTGCAGCCTCAGGGGATTAATTAAGATCTGAAACTGTTTTCCTGATAGCTACTTATGTAGGGCATGCAACATTTTGGAACTTGGCAAAGCTCCACGCTCATACAAGGCTTGCATAGACTGCAGATTTGTGGTTTACTCACTAATATTCCTCTTTTTCTTCCATGGAGTGCTATAGAATTGAGGTGACAAACTTTTTTCCCTTTTTTTTTAAACTATAATTCCGAAACCATGTGGGATTCACTGCCCACTATCTCATATGCAGAGCAATACATACAAAGAGGGTGTTGTTAGAAAATCTTCCAATCCCTGTGTTTAAATATGACTCAGTTAATAGGAGTGCTCCAGATCCCTTGTTATGAGCATCTGAGAGCAGGCAAAAGTCTACACTTTCTGCTGTCTTATTAGAAAGAAACTCTGAGTGGAAAAATGGCACTGGGGAGGTTGGGGATGTGAGGGAGGGGGGTTGCCCAGAAGGGTAATGGTTTTTCACATCAGTATGTAGTAGATGTGCCAGGAGCAGGACTATTGGTGTGTGACAGGTCTGGTGAGCAAAATCCCATAGCACCAGCTACCAGCAAAGCAAATGATTTGTAATTGCTTAAGACAACTAAGCAGTAAGGAAAAATTAATTATCTCCATTAATTTTCAGACATTATTTTTGAAAACCATGATCTGTGATTACTTTTCATCTAGTGATTTTCTTCCTATCTTTTGCAAGAATTTGTTTTGAAATCTCCAGGGAATCTTGAATGCCCACTCTGGGGAGAAGGAAATCAGCTTTAAGTGTGAGCATGAAGATTTGTTGTGAAAAATCTGATCCTGTTTCTTTTAAAATGAAACCAGACAAGCATGTAAAGAGGAAAAGCATGTGATGTGTGTAATAGAGCACTGGGAGATGAGAGTGTGTAGGTTCCTCTGGCAGCTGGGTTGTTAGTGGAAAGTTGGCCTAGCAAAGCTCATTCCCTGTGGAGCCTGGCAAGCTGTTAACCATAGTGGTTAGCTATTACTATTAAAACTGTGGTCACAGCAGGGTGAGGAGGATTGTAGCTGGTGGAGTAGGCTCACCTTCACTTAGAGTAAAATTGAAGCAGAGTGGACTGATAGTGAGAGGTTTGGCCATTGTGAGCCTTGAATTCATGTTTTCCTTTTCTTATTGAGGCTTGTTCATGGAGATTGTGGTAGATGTGTGTTGGAGTGCTCCCTACAGCAGTGTAAATCACTGTGCCTTGATGGCATTTGCTGTGGTGGTGTTGGTTAGTGCCCTCCTCACTGCTGATTTCCAGTGCACTAAGAGAGAAGTTGTCATCTCCCAGAGTTATGGGTTCCTTCTCTTGGGGCCTTGTCCTGGAAGTTATTATGGTATTACATACAGTCATACCATTTCAAGAAATATTCTGTTGTGGTGATAAAATAACAGCTTGGTGACAGGAGGTTTTCAAATTTAAGCAGTGATTTCTTTAATGCAAGCAAAATATTAGGCTTTATTTTGACAATTTAGCAGTTCATCTGATCTAAATTGAGCTATTATTTTTAATTCTGTTTGAGTAATTGTTGCTATAGCTCATGTCAGTGCTAATATGATTAACCACACTTTTTCATTCCTGAAAGTGTGTCTTTGTGACACATTTTACTGGTCTAAGACTGTGGTGGTGAAGATGAGTGTGACCTCCCACCTTCCCTGGCCATGGCTGTGCTTCTCACCTCTCCCTGGCTTCTGCACTGGGAACAGTTGGTTGTGACAAGTGGGGTCAGTGTGCTGACAACTCTGCCAGAAGAAAAGGACAGGTCATAGGAGAAAGGGTGATACAATGGCCTCTGCTGCAAGGAGCAGTCAGGGTGCTGGGAGCAGCTTTGCTGTGGATATTACAGGAGATGAGTCTCCCTCAGCAAAGCTGGGTGCAAAAGGCATTCAGGGGCCCAGCCCTGCTAGCCAAGGGAGCAAAATGGCCAATTGGCCATTCCATTTGGAGGGCATGACGTTACCCAGTGCTGAGAGAGAAGCAGGTGCAAGGGAGGGCAGGTCCTTGTTCTTGGCTGTGCCCACAAAGGGCAGGTGGTGACCTACAGAAGCCCAGGTTAAGTTTGGCCACATGCAGCGGGCTGAGCCCGTAGGTTCTGTCACCAAACCTCTCACAGCTGGAAAGTGCCCACCCTGCCTTGGCTGAATGTTTTTGATCTGCTGTTGAAATGTAGGCACCGAGGAGAGTGAGAAACAAAACAGAGTCACAGAGCTACAGAATGGCTGAGGCTGGAAGGGACCTCTGGAGGCATCCAGTGCAACCCCTTGCTGCAGACAGGTCCTGTGCAGTCTGGATCTGAGCATCTCCAGGGCTGCAGATTGCACAGCCTCTCTGTGCACCTGTTTTAGTGTTTGCTGACAAGGTGAAAAAGTGTTTCCAAAGCCTCATCTGACTTCCTGATGTTGCAATTAGTGTGACTGTTGCACCTCCTCCCATTTCTGGGTCACCTCCCAAAAGATCCCAGCTGTTTTCTTTCTGCCCTCCACATTAGATCACAGATGACAACAACAAGCTTCTCTTTTAGCCTCCTCTTAAAACTGAACAAGCCCAGCTTTCTTGGCATCTCCTTGCAGGTCCTGTGCTCCAGTCTCCAGCGTGCCACAGGACATTCCAGTTACACTCATGCTGTCACTGCCTGGTCTGCAGGAGCTGCCTTCACCACGAGGGTACACTCCTGCCTTGCCTTCCAAGTGCTGCCCAGTAGGGATCTGCCCACCCTTCTGTACAAAGATGCCACTCAGCATCCAGCTGGAACCCAGCCAGTACTGCTGCACACTGATTATTAATTTAAAATTCTTGGTGGCATTCCCTGCTTAGCAAGGAAGCAGCATGCATGCATTTTTCTTGCTGCTTATTGTGCAGCATTATATCCTCAAAATGAGGGTGGTGCATTTCAAAGGACACTGTTGTCACCTGCAATAATACCTTTCTAGGTTTAGCCATTCTCTTCCAGTTAAGGGGGGGAAAGCCTGCCAAATACAAACTAGATGGGACAAAAAAAAGGAAGAATGATTTTTGGACATACCTATCATAACACTCCATTTCAAAATGCTCATTTTCTCAGCACTTTAGCAGAAACAGAAAATTAGTGGTTTTAGTACCCTTCAGTACTTAAAAGTATGTTTTAAGTGCTATGCTTCTGTTTTTGTGGAATGATGATCCTTGCATGGTATAAAACTTGTGAGAGGTTTTTGTGCTGTATAAGTAATATTTTGACATGTATTTTGAACAAGTCACTGAAGTTCTGAAGGTCTTTGTTTTCATTTTAATACTATTAGAAGAAGTTGTATTTTAATGTTACAGAATTTACAAATGGAAAAGGATTTTATCTCATTTCCAACTAACATGTTGTCAGTTCTGTAATATCAACAAAGTTTTTGCCCCCTGTTGTCCTGCACAAGAGTGAGTGAGCATTTTGCTTTAGAGTAGATTGATTTTAATATTTCTTGACAAAAAAAGGAGGAAAATTAATTTTAATTATCTAAAAATATGTCCCCTGGCGCAAAGTATACTTCTCGGATAGAAAGCAAGCAATGTTTTGCTTTCTCAGCAATTTCTGTCACTTGAAGTGTGAATTGATCATGGAGATAATAGCACATGGGGAAAATCCAGTGGGAACTGTCTGATTTCATATGTGTTTCAGTTCAAACACTTACGTTCTTTTGATTTGTAGACTGTAATTTTCACTGACAGTATTAGTGGCTTTTAGAAGAACAGCTCCTGACAGATGACATCCATCTAACCAGCTGCTGCCTAATCTGACTTCAGGCTGAATATTTTGTTATCTGACTAACTTGAAATACAGTAAATATTAATGACTGTTCATCTGTTATTTAAAATAAATAGAAAGTAGTGAGAGAGTGATGCTCACATTTCACGCTTCTGCTGTAACTGGCTTCTTGTCATCTGTGACTGACAGCTTTTCTTCTAGGGTACTTCCTTTGTGAAAAATCGATGTTGCTTTAATTTTCTTTTTTCTCCCACAGGCTTTATTACTCTAGTTTTCAGTATGGTCAGAAATAGTGAGATGTCTCATGTGGTCTAAGTTTAAAACTGAAAAATCAAGATCTTAGTTTCCTTGTCAATCTTAGGAAAATTACCTATCAGATTAATTAGATGTAGTCAAGAAATGAAAAATAAAGTTAAGAAAATAGCAAACATAGTGTATTACAGATTTAGAATCATAGACTAAAAGAATCTTTTGGGTTGGAAAAAGCCTCTAAGATCATTGGTCCAACAGTTAAACCAGCACTGCCAAAGCCACCACAAAACTGTGACCCCAAGTGCCACATACACACTTCCTTTAAAATACCTCCAGGGATGGTGACACAATCACTCCTCTGGGCAGCCTATTCTCATGCTTGAGAGCCCTTTCTGTGAAGAAATCTTTCCTAAGATCCAATCTAAAGTTCCTCTGGCACAACTTGAGGCCATTTTTTCTTGTTCTAGCACTTGTTACCTGGTGGAAGAGACAGGCCCCCACTTGCAGTCTCCTTTCAGGTGGAAGGTCTCCCCTGAGCCTCCTTTTCTTCAGACTAAACACCCCCAGCTCTCTCACCTGCTCCTCCTAAGACTTGTCCTCCAGACCCTTCACCAGCTCTGTTGCCTTTCTCTGGACACAGTCCAGCACCTCAATGCTTGTGGCGAGGGACCCAGAACTGGACCCAGGACTCAAGATTCACCAGTGCTGAGTACAGGAGGACAATCCCTGCCCTGCTCCTGCTGGCCACACTATTGCTGATCCAAGCCAGGGTGTCACTGGCCTTCTTGGCCCCCTGGGCACAGGCTGGCTCATATTCAGCACCCCCAGGTCCCTTTGCTCCAGGCAGTTTTCCAGCCACTCTTCCCCCAGCCTGGAGTGCTGCAGGGGTTGTTGTGACACAGGTGCAGGGTCCTGCTCTTTGCTTTGTTGAACCTCAGACCACTGGCCTGAGTTCACTGATCCAGCCTGTCCAGACCCCTTTGCAGAGCCCTCCTGCCTGCCAGCAGATCCACACTCTTGCCCAGCTTGGTCTTCTCTGCAAACTGAGTGAAGGTGCCCTCAATCTCTTCATCCAGATGACTGATTACGATATTAAACAGATAATAGAGATAATACTGAGCCCCGAGGAACACCACATGTGACTGGCTGCCAGCTGGATGAAACTCCATTCCCTACCACTGGGTCTGGGCCTTGCTGTTCAGCCAGTTTTTTACCCAACAAAGAGCACACTTGTTCAACCACGAACACTCAGTTTCTCCAGGAAACCGCTGTGGGAAATGGTGTCAAAGGCTTTACTAAAGTCTAGGCAGACACATCCAGAGCCTTTCCCTCATCCAGCAAGCGATGATCTTATCATAGAATGAGATCAGGTTGGTCAAGCAAGACCTGCTTTTCATAAGCTGGTGTTGGTTGGGCCTGATTCTCTCGTTGTCCTGTATGTGCTGTGTAGTGGCACTCAGGATTACCTGCTCCATGACCTTTCCCAGCTCTGAGGTCAGGCTGACAGGCCTATAGTGTTTCCTGGATCTTCCTTCCTCTTTTCTTCTACAGGGGCATCACATTTGCCAGCTTCCAGTGACCTGGGACCTCTCTGGTTAGCCATGGCTGCTAATGAATTGTGAAAAGAGCTCACTGAGCACTTCCCCCAGGTCCCTCGGTAGCTTTGGGTGGATCCCATCTGGCTCCGTAGACTTGATGGTGTCCAGGTGCTGTAGCAGATTGCTTCCTTTGGATTATGGTGGTTTCATTCTCCTCCTCATCCCTGTCTTCCAGCTCAGGGACTGGGTACCTGTAGAACTGGTCCTCAATATAAGATTGGGGCAAAGAATGCATTAACTTCTTTGGCCTTTTCCTCCTCCTTTATCACTATGCTTCCCTCTGTGTACAGTAAGGAATGGAGATTCTCCTTTGCCTTCATTTTGTTGCTAATGTATTTATAAAAACATTTTTGTCTTTTATGGCAATAACAAGATTTAAGGGTTTTGCTCCTTTAAATTTTCTCGCTGCATAACCTCATGACATCCTTGTAGTCCTCCTGGGTGACCTGTCTCTGTTTCCAAAGGCCATAAACTCTCCTTTTTTTCCCTTGAGTTCCAGCCAAAGCTCTCTGTTCAGTCAAGCCCATCTTCTTCCCCAGTGACTTGTCTTTCAGCAAGTGGGGCCATTCTACTTGTGTGCCTTTTCAGTTTCCTTGAAGAATGTTCAGCATTCCTGGACTCCCTTGTCCTCCAGGATTGCCTCCCAAGGGAGACTCCTAAACATGCCAAAGTCTGCCCTCTGACAGTCCAAGGTGACAGTTCTGCTGCCTGTGGCAGTTCTGCCTCTTTTGTACTTTGTCAAGAATTGAAAACTATCATTTTGTGAACCCAGTGCCCAAGACTGTCTGTAACCAGCACATCACCCATCAGTCCTTCTCTGTTTCCAGACAGCAGGACCAACAGGCACCTTCCCCAGGTGACTTCCTCACCAGCTGTGTCAGGAAGGTCACTTCCAGAAACTGCAGGAAGCTCCTGGACTATTTCTCTCTGCTGTATTTCCAGAAGACATCTGTTAAGTTGAAGTCTTCCATGAGAACAAGGGCCAGCAATTGTGAGTCTTTCGTCAGCTGCTTGTAAAATATTTCCTCTGCATCATCATCCAGGTTAGGTGGTCTGTAACAGCTTTTCACCAGGATATCTGCCCTGCTGGCCTTGTCCCTGATTCTTACCCATAAATACTCAGCTTTAGCCATCACCATTGTTTATCTCTGAGCAATCAAAACTGTTCCTAACATATACAGGGCTACCTGACTTCTTCCTTGCCTGTCCCTTCTGAAGAGTTTCTAGCCAAGCCTTGCAGCTTGTGCAACTCCAGTTGTGTGTTATGTTCCCATGATGGCAAATATGGCAGCTTTCCTCCTGCACAATGGCTTTTAGCTCCTCTTATATTTTTATTCAAATAGAGCCAGAACTTTTGTAGGAATATGAATGGTTTCAAAAATCTTTCCTCATGTGTTTTCCAAAGCATAGGATAGAATACATGACTAAAAGTGGTAAGGAGGTAGTGCAGAACAGGATGGTGGTTATGGTTATTCCTACTGATCAGAAACAAAATTTACACAGCATCTTGAGCTTAGATCTGCTGTATGCTATACATATTAAAGAGATGGTTAGAAAGGTTACTATAAACTTAAAAACACTTTAGTTGTTTCTGTGCTGACCATGTTTAAGATGAGTTATGGAAAGTTTTCATAATATAGTTTTCTACTACATTTGCTAATTCCTTAAAAAAAAAAAAGCCACAAAAGAAGAACCTCAGAAACCCAAAGAAATTCCACAGAATTGTTTCCTGAAAAGAAAACCTAAGAAAATTGAGGTGGCAATAGCTCTACCATTTGTCTTTCATTGTTATCATTCTGATTTTATTGAGAGCAAAATCAAACATGAAGTGTTCGTGCTTGAGGGAGCCACAGTGTTCCACAGTCTCTGTCACACTTGAAGTCAATTTGGTCATTAAAGGCTGTTCAGTTTTAAAAATATTGTAAACTTTAAACATTGCTATTAAACTTCCTTAGGGTTCTCTTCTACAGTCCTTGCTTTACTGAATTGCTTTCTCTTCTTCTATTAGTATTTTGGCATGTTCAGGCAGACTACATTGATTTCTTTGTTTTGAATATTGTTAATCTTGTTGCACATTTTTCGTCAAAACCAGCTCTCATAAATCTGTCAGCTGTCAGAAATAGAAGTCAGCTTTGAAAACTTTTTAAATACTGCAATGCATTTTCGTTAAAACAAGTTGACAGCAGAGAATATATTTCTTTTCTTGACACCATCATGCTGCTTTGATGAATGACACTGGGCAGTGGTTTTTTTCACTTTCTGACATTGCTCAGGCACAATACCAGCATTGCAGATGCAGACTGAGGCTCCCAGCTCTTCCCTATCAGCTCCTGCACCTGTTTGCTCCACAGACAAGCAATGGAGCACTGGCACCAGCACTTGCTCACAGACATGGACAGATTTGCATTGGGGGAAAGAGATGTAGAGCAGTGGTGTAATAGTTTGTCTTAGAATGACAATGATTTCCTGAATTATTACAAATGTTGATGCTTGTTGCTGCAAAACAATTCACTGAACTTCAGTTCTGTACATGCAAAAATATGTTCAGTTACTGCAATATAATGAATCCATTTTTCTTCCTCCTTCCATGCTCCATCAGAAGTTAGGTGGGCTGAATACAGACACTTAAATCACATGCAAATGAACTAAATAACTTGAGCATTGCCTTTGGCCTAATGTCTTGGAGTCAGTGTTTAGGCACTTGAACAGCTACATGTGGATTACAGAACAGGGAATTAAACTTTTTTTCCCCCTATTATACATCTTAAAAGAGTAATAGCTGACATCTACTAATTAGTAAAAACATAAGACTTTAGTCCTTCCAAGTGATAAAGTGATGGTTTAGTAAGCAAATAAACTCTGTAGTAAGCTATTTAAATCTTTGGATATGGAGCCATCCTTGTTCAACTAGCTTGCAAGTTAAAGGTTTGTGACTGTAGGCAGCAGGGTCCAACCTGAGCAGGGTAGGTCTTCAGGGCATTTCTGTCTAGTCCTCTACCTCTGGGCTCTGTTCTCTTCATTCCCATGCTCAGTCTTCTGAGTAGCCATCAAATGCAGAAGAGTGAGAGTATTTGCTAAGAATGTGAAGGATTGTTCTGTAAAGGTGTTACAGAGCTGGTGTTCGATGCTTGCTGGTGCAAAGATCAGGATAACCATCTCTGTGTACTCATTTATTGCCTTCCCCACCCCCTTCCTTTTCATGGCTTCTAAAAAGCACTTGTATTTTTATCTGCCAAAATGAAAAAAAACCCAGGCTGTTATGTGTACATTCACTTTACTTTTATTGGGAGGTCAAAGTGCTTGATTATCAGGTGCCCTGAAGGTATTGCATCCATTTAATGGAAAGGGCAGTGTTTCCTTCAGATTTCCACAGGACCTCCTAGATACTGTATGGATATTGAATACTCATTAAAGAAATACTTGAAACTGTTACTTACCTCTTCTTAATCATTTCCAAATGCAACAGCTTGGTGATATGGAGCTCAGATAGGCTACTTTTAAATCACTCCAGAAGTTGATAGGTACCCATTGAAGTACTCAGTGAATTTATGTTTTGGTAACTTGCAGAGATTAACACATTAATTTACTGCATTTTAGTAAATACTTCATGATTCTAATATCCTGAAATTGAAAACCTATTGCAAATTTGAACTGAGCTTGTCTTTGCTCATACTGTTTAAATCAGGATTTGGGTTGGACTCATAAAATGTAGCAGCTGTATCTCATGCTTTGATCAAACAAAAAAATACCTTTAGGCTTACTGATTTTGATTCAATTTACTGTGTTATAATCCTAAAATTGTAGCATAGGAATCATAATCTGAAGAAAATTGTCCCTTTAAAATTATTCTAGTTATATTAATTTCTAAAATGCAGCCTGAATTTTTAAGTAACTTGTTCTTTCTGTTCATTTTCAAGTTTATCTTTCCATTAGTACTTATTTTCTTAATTCTACCCCTAGAAGGCTGGTTTTACAGAGAGACTGAAGTGGAAAAGCATATGGCTTTTTGTTGCTGTTGAGGGAATTATTCTTGGAGCCACGACAAAATTAATAAGAGAAAAAAAGCAATGATTTTTTTTTTGTTGGTTTTACATTATGTGTTTAGTTCAGCAGATAAATCAATAGCAATATCTGTAACACAGTGAATTAATTTAATAGAAAAAGTTTGGAAGGAGTAAATTAGTGACATGGCAACAAGCTTCAGTGTAGATGGAATTAAGACAGGACCTATATATATTTTTTTTAAATGAAAACTTTTAAGATGATAGATGGTAAAAGAAAGTAGGAAGTCTCCAGATTTTAAAAAATAGCATCCCAGTATAGAATATAAGGAGAATACACAGAAATCCTAGTGATCTAACTGTGGAAGGGAGAGAGGATACAGGCAGATTTCACTTCTGGAAGTCAGCAGAGCAACTGGAGGACCTCTGGGAAAAACTGATCTTCCATTCCTCCTGTAGCTGACTGTGTTTTGACTCTGGCACAAACATCCTGTGTGACTTTGGGCAAGTCTGTTTTGGAGAAATTGTTGTTATGGTACATCTTGGTAATGAGGAGAAGGAATGTGGCACAGCCAGCTCGGATTTTGTTATACAATACAACTGCTCGTAAGCAGGAGCAGAGTCTGAGTTGACAAAGGAACAAACATGAAGGAAGACTTTGCAATTGCTTGCTCTTACATCCTGATGTTTTTATGAATCTGATCTTACAGGGAGGGTGGACACGTTTTCTAACTCAGTATAAGTCAAATTTCGTACATCTGTAGGATGATCCATATTTCTTACTTGGATTTCTGAAAGATGTTTGACAAGGTCTGTCCCCAAAAGCTCTAAAGAAGCCTTAACAGCCATGGAATAAGGGAGAAGTTTGTCTACAGCTAACAACAAAAAAAAAAAAAGTAGGAAATAGAGTGAGAGGGTGGAAGGTAAATACCAAGGTTTTATTGTCAACAATTGAAGGTCACCAGCATTTTTTTTCAGAGGTGAATGAGACTTGTGCTCTTAGAACTATAAATGAGCTGTAGAGGGAAGCAAGAGATGGCAAAACTGAAGATCCTAAGCTGTTTGGAGAGGTAGAGACAGCATCTGTCACAGACTTGCATGTCTGGTGATCAGAAGACTCTGTGATGGGCATTACAATGATAGATGAAATTAATTCAGTTAAATTTTGTGAGTTTGTAGGGAGTTACTTCTCCCCTTTTCAAATTTATATCCAAAGTAATGAGCATTGAGATAGCTGTTGGAACGGAGGACAAGTATCTTGTGCTTACAGTTTATAAATTAACAAAAATATCTTTGTGATCTGTAGCAGGGGGTGGTGTAATTTTTTTTGGTTTTTACATCATAAAATGTAATGATTTGTAATAGTAACTTCTTTGTATAGGTTTTCTGTAGAAAAAAATTATTTCTTAATGATACTTTAGATTTATTTAGCTTTCTGTATTGGCATCAGCAGATGAATCTGTAAATTATAAATCTATCTTTTAACAATGTAAATCTTACTTTCTACTTTTCTAAGATTGGAGTGCTGATCTGGCTGTAGGGTAGGTATTTTGCAGGCTTGATTAAAGATATTTGTGGATTTACATTAATTCATCACATTTTCATTAAGTGACTACTTTATGTAATACTTTTAAATTTATATTAATATTTACAATAGTATGGATTTTTTATAGTTATTTTAATGTTTTTTTTTCTCCTACTTGTACTACATTGTAATTGTTATTGGTAAGATAGAGAGATGTTTCTACCATCTAGTGGTGTAGCAGCATGGAAATGGATTCACTGAGGGTAAATACGAGCACTTGTTTGTATTCTGTCCATAATGTGGTAGAATACTTCTTTATCTAGGATATTTATACTGAGGTCTATGTCAATAATAAGAGAGGACTACAGTAATTCAGTTTTCTTATTTTAAAACTGAGAAAGATCTGAAATAGACTAGGCAATTATATTGGAGTAAGTGGGTTTGTGACCCAGTAAGAAGTACCTCCCTGTCTTTGCTGTCCATTTAAAACCCTGTTTTAAATGTATATTTGCCCCAACCCTGGCCATTTTTAAAGCCAGGCTGGATAACGCCTTTAGCAGTCTGACCTAGTGAGAAGTGTCCCTGCACATGGCAGGGTGAGTTGGGACTAGATGATCTTTAAGGTCCATTCAAATCCCTTAACATTCTGTGATTCTGTGATTTGTAATATGCCTAATTTGTAATATTCAAACCAATTCTTAATATTAGTAATGTAATTCTGTTAAAACCTTTCCAGATACCTGTTTGCCTTGCCTAGATACTCACAAATGTGACAGTAACATGTCAGTGTGTGATGCCCCTCCCTGAAGCTTACTGCAGCTAATGTGAGGCTCCTGTCCTTGTTTTTGGGTGACAGGTTTTGTCTCTGCATCCTGCTGGAGAAGCAGCCGTAGTTTGGCTCCTGAGCCGTGCTTGGCTGGAGCCACTCTCTGCTTATCGGCCACCGAGGGAGCAGAAGCAGATCAGAGAGTGGAGCTAAAGTCAGCTTCTGCAAAAGCTTTGTGTCCAGATGCTGTCAAAGCTCCAATTTAGAGAAGTGTCTTGGGTGCCTAAATGCCTAAATCCCCTGGCTTTGACGGACTCCAGACATCTTACCCAGGGCTGTGAAGCTGTTTCTCAGAAATGATTAAATTGTTACCTGTGTCTGGGTCTCCCTCACAACCCTTCCTGGGAGCGAGCCCGGCCTCGGCCATCCCGGGCTCCTCTTGCTCCCCTTTGTCCCTGTTGGCAAAGGATTCCAAGGAGCCCATGCACAACTGGGGGCTGGAATAAAGCAGTTTCCATTAACAGCAGGCAATTAAGTGGGGGGTGGTGCAGGGCCTGGATGAGGGCTCCTGTTGCTCTGTGCCTTCTCTGTTGGCTTTCCAGTCAGGTTGCCTGTGTTTTGTTTTAATTGAGTTCAGGCCAACATGAAATGGCATCCAGCTGCCCTAGTTGATATTTAATCTCCTTTGGTGCTTCAGCCTTTACGTGTTCCAGGATTGGATTCCTCTGGTTTGTCTTGTCAAATAAACATCAGCATTTAAGGATGTTATGTGGGTAAGAGCATTAGGTGAATTACCTGCTTCTCCCTGTTAGCAGTCTGGCAGTTCACACAGGTAGTGCCAACGCTGTTGCGTGTACTGTACACTCAATTAAACTGGGAAAATTGTATTTTCCATTGAGTGGCTACAGCTATATTGAAACTTGAGTGTGTTGAGCTGCTTAGGTTAAATATTTCACTAAGTCTACTTAAGTTATTTAAATATTTTTTTTTTAATGAATCATTGCTTTGGATGTTTTCAACAGCATCTGAAGTGAATTAATGAAAAAAGAAATGTAGACTGTAATAGATTTTCAAATTATGAAACTGATACTAGTTTATAATATTCTTTCCCCTTTAAAATTTTGATAATGGCATATTTTTACATGAAGTTAATGAGCCCTGAAAGGAAATCAGGATTGAAACTTAAGGTCATAGTATCCTTATTTTTATTTTCAGCAAACATTGAGAACTAATATACTTTTTAGCTGCATTTATAAGTTTCTCAAGAACATGGTGCAGAGTTGAGTGGTGCAGGGTTTTTGTCTCAAATATACACTTACAGTGTATTTTTTCCCTTCTATGTTTTAGTATTTGCCCATTTAAGGGAACATGTATGTCTGTATCTGTATAACTCTGGTTATTATGCTTTAGTGAATTTTATACTGTAGAGACTGTACTGCAGTTCACTGCATACCATGCATTAAATGTTTTTGTATAGGTAGTTAGCTTTTCAGCATAAAGCATTAAGTGCTTTGAGATCTGTTGCTTAAAGATTCTGAGTGGGAACTGAGTACTGAGATGACAGTAAGATGTGATTTGTTATGGCACTGAATATTACGCATTACTGTAACAACTGGCAAAATCTCCCTCACTCCATTTATCCCATAGGAAATCTCTTGTTGATAAGAACACCTTTTATTCAAAGTAAAGCATTTTACAAGATTCTTTGCATTGTTTTTATGATAAAGGTTAACTGGTAGGTCCTAATTTGATCTTTCATGTTGAGTGCATTCATATATTTGAAGAATGTTGGCTAAAACTGGGATCCTGCAATTGCAGGGGCATATCTGTCCTAAGGATGCAACCCTGAAGAACAGATCTAATCTGAAATTTATTTGTGTGCTTGTCTGTGTCTGTGTACACACACGGCAGAACGTTGTACCTTTCTTGAGTAGAGACAGCTTCAATCCTGCTAGTGTTTGTCAGAGGTTGCTTGTTTAAAATTCACCTGCAGCTGTATTTTGGCTGAGTAAGGAACTGTACCTGTGGCATTTACCTGCAGGCTTTTTTTGTTCTTTTGCAAAAGACAAAATGTGACTTTAGAAACATCCTGGGCATTATTTTCTGATCCTTTGGGGTTTAAATAACGGGTAATGTGTACAAATTGCATGAAAATAAAGGCAATATGTATTTTCAGGCAAGCCTAAAAGATCTTTATAAAAGCCTCTTTTTCACAGCATATTTACTGTGGGCAGGTGAGCATAAGCTTGGTGCTCTCCCAAGTGCTCTGCAGCCCCTGGTTTGACACCTGAGTGTGCCCCTGCCAGGGAGGTGCAGCAGTCAGGGCTGGGGAGCTGCTTCTCCCTGTTCAGATTTCTGCATCCCAGCATTGTCCATAATGAACATTCTCTCCTTGTTCTCAGCATGTGTGTAATGAATGGGAGAAACTGTTTGAGAATGAGCCACAGACAGGTACAGGTCATTGTGGCCAGCTGCTTAATTATTGTCATTAGGAAGCATTTGGAAGTTCCTGGAGTGCACTTTTAGAAACATAACAGTGAGGGAATCTCTGTAGAATTTGACAGATTTGTCCATTTTATTAAAAGATTATTAAAATGATTAGATGTGCAGTGTTGAAGCATTAATTTTCTAAACATATTTGTCAAGAAAAGGTAATAATGTAGTCTACTTGATAATACTATACACATTACACTCCTTTTACCCGATTTTTTTTCCTGCAACTCTGCCATATTTTAATTAACATATTTGAAAACAGGTATGAAAACTTGTGCATTTATAAGTACATCTTCAATATCAATATCATTGAGTTTTCAATAAGGTGCATTTACCATGCAAAAAGGACCTAGAATTACAGTAAGTTGTAATGATCCTGAAGAAAATACTGGGGTTATATGTGAAGCAGACGGCATTCCTTTTCATCGGGGGAAAAAAAGAAGCAGCCTGGATGAAAACCAACTTTTCAGTGTGCACTCAGGGCTTTGCTGTGAAGTGACAGAGGGAACAGGGTGCTTTCCACAGCGGTACACCCCGAATAACACACTCATCACTCTCTGTGAATGCTTTGAGCACAGAAAACTCCCTTTGTCCATGTTGCTTTTAAAAACACATCTTTCACTGTGGCGGCTGAATTTGCCATTCCGTTCGCGTTCCTGTTTCTTAGTCGAGTGAAGAACACGGAGACACGAGCTACCTCTTGTGTTCAATCTGTTTAATTACACTCAGGGGCTTTTTCTTTTTTTCTTTTTTTTTTTTTTCCTCCTCTCCTACCCCCTAAAAGACTGGGCAATTATTTATTTTTTATTCAGATTTCAAATAATTTTCTGAAAAATTAAAAATAGTTATATAGTATTTTGCTATTATGCAGAGAGTTAGATGAGGCAATATTTCTGCCTGCATGTCTTTTAGTGAGATACGTATTTTTTGGAAGACTTCGTTATGGAAGAGCTGGTCTTCATTTTGCATTGCTGGAAATTAAAGATATCAAAGATATGAATTTACTAAGCTTTTCTTTTTTTTTTTTATTTTTTAAACTTTCTATTAAAATGTTGCAAAATCTGTAACTTCTTCATAGACAGGTAGGTCCCTATAAATGAAGATGGATAAAATAACCATAGGTGTAATTTTATGGCATACATTTTTTAGTGTTTGTTCAATAGACAACAAAAAGTGTGTTGCAAATGCCAACAAATAACTGTGACTGTTGGATCCCTTTTTTTTTCTAGGTGTTTGGGAAATGTTTGTTTTATTTAAAAACTGTTTAGGGAGAATCTGGCTGGCTAATTTGTAATACTGGTATATCTCTTTTCTCTTAAAGGATTCAAATATGATTATCTTCTGTTAAAGGAATACATGCTACAAACTTTTATAACATAGTATGATCTAAGCTATCAAAATCATGTCATTGCTTGAAAATTCAGAGTTCTCTTTTCTCTTCAGGAAGATGTTGTTACAGGGTACAGCTCTTTGGCCTTCTTGATTCATGGACTCCTAGACATTTTCCTTTATTGATTTCTGAATTGCTGCTTTCTATTTCTTCACTTATTCCAACTATTGGAGACATGTCAGATATGTGAATCTGTTTTGAATCTGAAATGAAGAAAAAATAATTGGAATTTTTCTAATTTTTAGAGAACAAAGACTACTAATTCTGATTTGGGATGATAAAAATATAATTTAAAAGTAATTTCATACCATGTTTACCTCCTTAATAGAGCAGTTTAAAAACTAAAAATACTGCTTTATTTTAAATCAGTTGTCAGCAGAACAGCAAGGTACCAGGAACATGACTGGTGTCAAGTGGAAGTTTATTGCTTGAATTCCAACATTGTACTTGGTCCAAACCAATAAAGCTGCAGATTTGTAAAACTGTCTACATAAATATCTGAGAGCATGGCATTGTGACATAGAACTTCCTCCTGCAACTGTTCAGTAGCACATAAGGGAAAGAGTGAAATACTCTGCTGTTTGTGTAAATGTTGGATTTGGGGACTTCTATCCAGCTTTTGTACATCCACATGTGTGTAAACATGAAGATGGATTCTCTGGAACTGGATATCTAGTGGATATCTAGTACCAGCTGTAAATGAGAATGCAAAATATTAACAATGTATGGAAAATATCACAAGTATAGGGACTTTTGAATGCTTGACTACACTCTCCTCCATGATGATTTAATATGGTTTAAACACAGCAGTTCCTATTTATATGTGATATTAACTTCTCAGATGTTTAAAACTGTCCCTATCAATAATTTGATCCCCTTTTTATCCTTAAATTTTTGCTCTTGGATACTTTTACTTTCTTGTTATTGACAGGTAGCTGAAGAAGATTTTCATTCTCTTACTGGTTTATTTGAACCCTGTAATGTTTTTGTTATCTACAGTGTAGCAGGAATGTATTGCAAAATATTTCTGCTGGATCTTCTCGGTTCCATTAGGCACAGTATTTCTTGATTATGGGGTCTACTTTCTAGTTCTTGATTTCGTACAGCATTTTGTATGTGATACAGATTTATTTATACAGTCATGCAGGCTTGTATGTATTTCACATGGCCTTGAAATATGTTTTAAATGTTACTATTTTTCTAAACAGAAATGCACTTCTTTTTCCTTATGTTGTCACAACAGGTAGGTGGCACTCTGGAGGAGTTTTGGTTTTCTGGTATGGTACATGCCTGGCTTGTGCTGCACAGTTCAGCTGAGGGTGCTGGGTGGATGAGCTGCCTCACTTGTTAGTTTTGTCTGGATACAGTTTGCTTATGGGTTTCCCACAATTTGCCCGGTGTGTGCAAATTTTGCAGTTTATTTGTGCATAAAATCCAGTGGAGATCCCTTATGAGACTTGTGTGTACAGGTTTATTTAGATGAGGGGAAAGTGGCTTAACACTTGCTTTCAGCTGAGATGTGGGAGCAGCGAGCTTTCCTCTGATGCTCCTGCCCAAGCTCTGGCAGGGCAGGATGGAGATGCCTCATGGGCTGACCAGATCACGCAGCTGCCGCTGTTAATAGTGTTAAATGACACCAGCTTTGCAATATACCCATTCTCAAACATATACATTTTCAGAATTCATTCACAGTGAACAGTTTACACTTGGATGTGCTTAGCTCTTTGTTTAAATACACTGTGTTGCAGCCTTGGGCTTTTCTTAATTTAATCCCTTGACTCAGATTTTTTTTTTGCTAGATTAGATGTCTCAGTCTGAATTGAAGGCAGTGGAAGGTGTGGCTGCTGTGTGCACGTGGCTCTGGTAGGGGGCTCCTGGCCAAGCCTTGGAGATAGCATTTATATTCCTATGAACCTGACTGTCTCCAGTAAATGCTGCTCATCTCAAAGCAACATTTTCCCCTGGAAGACAGTACATTTAGTGCTGGAGAAGTAGGTAAAGTCACTTCAAGGAGGAAGAAATATTTCACTCGTTTTATATATTTAGGAAGCTGCTGCTGCTTTTTTAATTTCCCTCACTTTAAACTGTTTTATCTAATGCAGGATGTTACAAGTTATTATTCTAGACAGTCACTTAAATAAAAATAAACAATTTAAAATACATCATTAAAAAGTATGTTGCTCCTAAAATGGAGTCAATGATGTGTCCCACAGGACCAGAGAATGAACCTCAGAATATTACGGACAATTTAAAATGGGCAGATTTAATTATAGCAGGAGTGTGCAATTACTGAATGAGGTATGAGAGACATGGGAAATGTTCCCATCTAAATAATGACCAGAATGTGCTTGTTCTAATAATATTCTATAACACATTTAGGGCCCTAGGATTACAACACTTTCAGGTTATTAGAAGACAATGATAATAGTGTGCTTTATTGCCAAATTACTACCATACTCTCTGAGTTATGAAGTGATATTAATGACCATTTTCAATAAGGAATAACATTTTGCAACATCAGTAGCATTTAACCATATTAAAATATGTTGTGTTGTGCACTAAAGCCCTGGGGTATAGAGATGAAAACTAAAGGGTTTAATTTTGAGATGCAATTGGGAAATTATTTGGACATTCAAGAAAGCTTTAGGGTAAAAATACATTAATGAAGTAAGTTTTTTTAACTATTTGCAATAAATAAAAGATGCATGTATATTACCTGATTGTAATTTTGCTTTATAAAAATGCTAAAATCAGTGCATGGCCTATATTCTGTTTAGTGTGCTATATAAAATTTCAATTATCTACATGTCTGTTAAATCTAGAAATGAACCAATAAAAGAGAGAATTAGTACATATATGTAAATGAATGCTGCTTGGAATGCATATTAAAAATATTTTTCATAGCAGAGGAAGCTTCATAGAATAGGTGACAAGATAACATTCAGTTTCTCTGGTAGCATATTCTCTTAATGAGGAGCTCTGTGTTCATACAATTTACCAACAGCCATTCTTTACAGATTTGTCTGCCTCTTTAACTGTAAATATTGCAATATTTGTTTTGCCAAGGTCAGATGCTCAGACTCGGTGACATTATTGTCATTGATCTAATCAACTGTAACTCTCATACCATCTGGTTAAGTTATTATGTTAATTCCAAGTAAATAAGTTAATTCCAGTCACTCAGAACTGCCAAAGATGGGAATTTTTATGATGTCAAAATATGTCTCTGAAGCTAAATAAACCCTCTGTACATCTTGTGTGTTATGGAATGTTGTAAAAACTAAAGATGTATTTTCCTGTGGGAGCATCACTTTCATTTGCTTAAAACAAATCTGAGTTTTATTTAGAGTCGTAAAAATAAGGAAATCATATTGTGGTTTTATAGTTACTGTAAAATACCATAAAATATTTCTTAAGTTACCATCTTCTGTCGAGTCAGCAACTGAAGAGTTGCATATGATGCACATTCTAATTGTATATCATATCATTTTATACTGTACAAATACTGTTAAACAGGCTCCATAGGATACATTAAGGATTGGTTTGCAGCCATGATCTTGTATTTAATGTCAGATCTGGAAGTGGCAGAATCACAAAGTTTGACATGGATCTGTACAGAAATAATGTGAAGAAGTTGCCGTCTGTTGACTTAGAGCTTTAGTTCTGCTTAGAGATATGAAAGTTAAATCTGTCCTTAATTCTGTGCTAGATCATGGAAGCTTCAGTCTCTTCTCCCTTAATGCACAAAGATCATGATTTGAGTGGTGAAAATTCTAAATTGTTAGAAATCCTTGGAATTTGTTTGAAGTTCATCGTGAGAGTATCATTCTCAGGATGACAATGTGTCTTTATAAAATGAAGAAGCATTCAGGGTTTAAGCTAAAATCTGTGTTTTGAAACTCTGGATTAGAATCAGAAGAGTCTGATGCAATATTAAGGATGGAAAATCTTGAAATTTTAATTAGGACTTGAATGAGTCCTGGTTCAGCTTGGATTTGATGTGTATCTTTTCTTGCCATACTGTTTTGAAATGGTCAGTTTGTGGCTCTTAAATTTGGGCTACTCCAGCTGTTGCTGCATTTCTTATCTCACAATCATTTTGGTATTTAAGATTAAAATAAAAAGTCTTGTCCTCATCCTAAACAGAAGCTTGGTTAGGCCATGTCAGGATAATAAAATCTGGAGTCCCACAAGTCTTCCTGGTTTAGAGCTGTAGGGCACTGCAGTGGTGCTGTCTGGTGGCTTTGATACAGGAGCATGGCCTTGGGAGCTGTTGTGTCTAAATGAACAGAGTAATTGGAAAGGCTCTCAGGGAAGTATTAGTGTTTGGTGGCATAGTATGCAAATTACTTGCTTGGCAACATGGTGTGTAATGCAATTTGAGATGGAGTTTTAAGTAGTCCAGTTTTATGAATAATAAAAGCAATATAGAGACTTAAATATTAAGCTATTTATGTTGATCTCACAGTTTACTATGGTTTATTTGACTGGATATTGTTTAAAGACAAGCAAGTTTGCATATGGAGGTACACAAGTGGATTAAATGGCCCTTGTAAATTGTGATAATAACTTGTTTTTGGTAAACACTGTTAAGTCTGACATGTATGTGGTGTTCTGATGGCAGAAACAAGTAAATGGGATCTTCCCATTCTGTATTCAGAAGTGCAGTCACCTGGTATGAAGTAAAAAAGTAGGGAGGTTTGAGATGTCATCTCCTAGCCAGCAAAATTTATTTAAGCTAGAAGAATATTTTTAATGCATTTAGTTTGACTGGCTGTGAATAAAATGTATCGTGTCTCTGTGTACAGGTTTTTCTCTGTATTTCATGAAAAAAAGAGATGTAGTAACAGAACCACTGTTTATTCAAACCAAAAGGTTTTTAATGGTCCCTCTCTGTAGGAGGGAGCCCCAGTATCCTCACAGGAGATACATATACATATGTATATGTATATATGTATATGTGTGTCACCAAGAGGAACCACTTCTTCTGTAGTCTTGTGTGGGATGAGTGCACTGAGACCCTTCTCCCATTATTTCTGGGTCCTGGAGTAAATGCTCTGGGATATCATTGATTTGGCCAGAGAGACTCAACTACTTACTTTCTAACAGGAAAACAAGGGGAAAAAACCAGATGGACTTAAATCTGAATAGAAAAAAGAAGAGCACCAGCAGAACATGGCTGGTGTGCCTCAAGATGAGAAGAAAATGGAAACTATGGTGGGAAACAGAGCTGAAGTGATACTACCTGAAGGAAATATGGAGCTGAAGTGGTATCAACTTTGGAAACAGAGTCCAGAAGGAGTTCTTAATTTTAACTTGTTTTTTTTTTTTTTTATCCCTTGCTCCTGGATAGACACAGCTGTGGGTGGAATAGCAGTCGGGCTTAACCCACATGCCAGGCAGAGTTAGAGACTGTGCAGGGAGAAGGTGGGAGAGGTAATCCCATCCCACGGTCCTGCTCTGCACTGCGAGGCCCAGGCTGATGTCAGATGCCCAGGGCACCTCTCTGCTTGCCCTGCTCTGCTGGGGCTCACAGCTGGAGAAAAGCAGCTGTTCAGTGTTGGCAGAGCTGGTCTGGACAACGGCACGTAGCCTAGGAAGAAGATTTTGAGAAATAGAAATATTTGCAGTAGTCTTAAAACCATGTCACACAGAGATTTCTGGGTTTTCTCATTTCTAAAATCAAAATACTGGTATTGTACTGCAGCCAGTGCTGCTCTCACCACAGTCATTATTTAGGCCCTGGAAGCACAAGCAGCCTGCTGTTGTTTAATTTACTGAAATAAATGTAATCCCTCAGTGATATATTGAAATTACTGGATGTAGCCAATAGCATTAGATAGCACACAAAGTGACATATAGAGCTTTGGTGAAACCTAATCTTTTTTGGCTTATCAGAAGATTCCTCCTGATATTCTGCATAAAATTTTATCTGTTCCATATCAAACAGAGCTGTGGGTTTTGCAGCTTAGGCAGTGACATTCCTTTCAAAGTGCTGCTTGTGTGACGGATTTGCACGTGCTGGGATTGGCAGTGTAGCAGCTCCATTTGCTGCGTGGAAGATGCACTAACTGTTCAGTAGAGGTCACTGTGAGTTTGTGCTTGAGACATTTTAATGCAACTTATCAAAATGTACTACTGAAAATATTAATATTATGACTAGGAAATTCTTGTGCCTGCATTAGTTTTGAAATGAAATAGTGTGAGTTTTAAGAAAGATCTTTTTTGTGAGAGTGGAAAGTTGAGGCGATTGCAAGATTTCAAAGAATCCTGAATAGCCTAAAGAAAGGTGGCATGTGTCCAGAATTTAATCATCTTTAGTATTACTTATCAAAATTTATCACCAAATGATGACTTCTGTAGAAGTGCCTCTTCCTCCTCCTTCTTCTAAAATATATTGCTCCTCCCACCCCCCTAGAACCAGGTATGTCTGTCCCTTGCACGAATGTTCTACATCTTCCCTGAGGCTCAATTTCCCTGCATTCAAAGGCCCCAAGATGAAGACAGAAAGGAGTGTGGTTTTCCTGTTTCTTTGTTGACTTGCTAAAGGCAGCATTGAAATCAGCTGTGAGTTCCATCTATTTTTCCCAACTCCGTATGTTTTGTCTTGTTCCCTTCATCATCACATTAAGCTTTATAAGCTATATGGCAGCAAAATAACCTTTTGCTGCTGTTTTCCCCCTCAACTGTACCTCTCCTCTGCCATTGTCATGGGGGGATCAGGAGTAGTTCTCATCTGCAGTTGGAGGATGTTTTCAAGTTACAAACAACCCAAATCACTCTTAGAGCTTCTGAAAAATGCTGGTTTAAGGCTTTTTGTTTTCCTGCTACCAATTGCTAATTACGGCTGTGAAAACTAGTCCTTGGAGAAATCTCAAGAGTCCCCCTTTTTCTAAAGACAACTTCCGATTCTGATTAACCAGAAGCTAAATGAGGCTTTCAAGTCTTCTGGATTTTTCACTTGATCTTAGTTCTTCAAGGGCTTGTATAATCTTATTATGGAAATAATGCCAACAGATGTTTGCAATTTTGCATCCGTTGCAGCTCTATCACTGCAAAGGCGTGGGAGACTCCAGAAGCTGATTAGCAGAGAAAAGCAGGTGGAGTTAGATTGTTGCTACATGTTTAGATGGAGCAAGGAGCTCCAATTCCACTCAAGAAAATACAGGAAAGAGGAGTTCATTTGAGCAAGGACATTGCTGGGGGGAAATGATGTTTGTGAAATTTACACTAGGAGTCTTTTGTTAGATGGGCAAATAGAGCCTTGTCTGAACATACATTCTCATTTTATGTTGACCCTTTATCAGTTTTATTTTTTGTGGTTGCACTGAGGTGAAGTAAACTGGAAACCCAGCATGGTGAGCCTTGCAGTAAATCATGCCTGTGTTTGTGACTTTGGAAACAACCAGTTTTGGTGGTTGCCAGAAACAGGAACTGTATCATTAGTTACAAGCCTCTGTGTGGTTCTGTGGCTTTTCTGTTCTATTCTAGTTTAGTCACAGTACCATATTTTGAATACCAAAAGACCTCAAAGAGTGTCCTGAGGGTGGAAGGAAATGTAGTGGTCAATGGCATTTGTGTGTTCCTCCTCCACTCCGTAGTGAAGTTTTCTGAGTGTGCCTCATTCTCACAGGAGTGTCTGGGGCAAAGATGGATGCAAAGGGGTTGATCTGTCCCCTATAGGTGAAAGAATTATGGCTCCAGCTTTGGCAAAGACTCAGAAGTTCAGATACCATCTGCAGTTACAAGTAACCTCCTTGGGCAGGGCCACTGTGGCCAGATAGGAGTTTGTAAGTCAGCGAAGTTGGAGGTGGAGTATGAAGCTCCCATCCCTGTTGAGGGAAACAGGTACCACGAGGCAGGTGTGTACAGCTGTGATCAGAGCAGAAGTTCTGATGCTTCAAAATGCGGGGGTTTGAAACCAGCATTGTTGGTGTGAAGCTGATGCTCTCTTTGTTCCTTTCTCTGCAGGGTAATGAGGCAAAGTCAAATAACACAAAGTGCAATAGGAGTACTGGGTTAAATATATACGTAAAATTTGTGGCCAGAATTTGAAAAATATGCATAAAACTGTCAGTTTCCTTCTCCCCCTGCAGTGTTTCTTCTCTGCAACTATATCTATATGTTATGTCCCATCTGAACATTGCATGGTGCCTTCCAGTTGAGTCTTCTGAAGATGAAATATACTAATTAGGATAGAATTAAGGTAGTAACTAGCTGTTTCTCAGTAAGGTCAATAGTTTACTGTTAGATCACACCTTATCCCAAATTTTCCTTTGACTGAGATACAAAATATCCTTTTTGATTTGTCATCTTGAAATATTCATGATTGTTTCTGTAAACAAAGGTAATGCACTTTTGGAGATGTCTGCATGGATGGAGGAAGGCTTTATGCAAAGCATTGATTAAAGACAAAGGTTTGTTGTCCACAGTAGGTTAGTGCACCCACAGAGCATCATTCTGTGGCAAGCCTGTGCTGAAGTATTCCTCAGCTTGTAATGGTTCAGATGTTGCTGTGCAGGTGCAGCTGGAATTCCTGGCACAGGTATTTCTGAAGTAAATAACTGTGGCTGAGCAGGTGCAAATAGCTGATCTTCCTCATTGTGACCTGATACAATTTAGAGTTTATGACTTCTTTTCTGTTAAAGAATTTAATGCCTATTGGAGGCTTGGTGTCTTCAGAATGGAAAGATTTTGGTCTGGCCAGTTTGCTGGGTTTTATTAAATTTTTTTATTTTTTTCAAAACTAAGAGCACATAAGAATTGGAAACAGGCAGCAGCTCATGCTATGGTCTGAGCAATGCTCGCTTGCATGGCACCAAGGTCTCAGAGAAGATAATCCTTTCAGTCGTTTCAATTCAGCTTTTGTCAGTAATCAGAACATTTTCAAATATTAACACAGAAATTGCCAACTCATCCTTAACCTCATGAGGATTGGTATAATATAATAATGATAATGTGTATCAGTTTTCTGGTCCGATTCCCAAATTTGGTAAACAAAATAGAACCCCTTCAACTTGTGCTGTATTTATGGAAAATGACCATGGTGTTGGGCTTTTCTGAATAAGGACTGAAAAATCATACTAGTTTAGCTTATTCATGCTAAGGTATGGAGAAGAACATTGTGATAGGAATATAATTTTAACACTGCTGTTAAGAATAAATTGAAATTTTTTCATACATGACACTACTGGTAAATAGCATTCTGCTTGTTAGAACTAGTACCTATTGTGTGTATATTAGGCACATCTAAGATATGAATGAGGTTTATAGAAAAACAGATTGCTACTATCTTATTGAAATGTATTTTTATAACTATTAGTGCTGTAGTGTGATTCTGCAGCCTTTTCAGTGAATATCCATAGTTCTAAGGCAAATATGTAAGTAACAATGAAGACAAGACTTTGAAATTCAGCAGTAGTTGTGTGCTTCAAACCACAGTCCTAAAATGATTGATTATCTAAATAGGTGAATCCTCTTCCCAACCTCAGCCATGTTGTTACACTCCTTTAACACAGGTAGGGCAGAGAGCATCTTCAGTCCCACATCACTGGCAGCCTTTACAGACACAGCATTGCAGTGACTTCCAGCCACTGCTGTTTGCACTGGAACGTGGAATGTTCTTAATCTCATTCTCCTCCTCTCCATATCCATGCAGAGAGTAATTATTATTGCTATTTATTTATTCTTACTTTGTTTACAAATAAATTAGGAAGGATAAAACTGAGAACCTCACCACCCCATTATTTGGTGACCAGCTGCTGCCCAGGATTCAGGTGAAGGGCAGTTGAGAAAAGTGATGAAGCAACTTCCAAAGAAAGGCTTAATCTGCCTGCTTGCTTCCTTAAATTCCCACCTCTACAGAACTATATGTTTCTTTCAAAACAGTGTATTTAGCAGCCTTTGATATGCAAAGTATTGAAATGGTGATGAACAGTGAAATAAATCTTTTCATTTTATCTCTACTTTGATTAGTTATTGACATTTTGTCTCTTAGTGATCCTCCACATATTAATATTTAATATGCAAAAGGCTAGGGAATTCAAAATCTATGCAAACCTTCCATATTCTTCCCAGCAATTACCTTGCATAAGAAGAAATATGGACCAGTTATACAGAGAAATAAAAGGGCAGCTCCTCTGGGCTTGGGTTGGTTTTAGTTCTTTGTAGGTTAAGTTCCACTTGGTGTTAGCACTGAGTGCTTTCTACACCTTTTCAAATGTAGATTAGATACTGAACTGGAAGTGAAGTTAACCTTCCAAGCAATTACATATTCTCCTTTCGAAACCAAGCATCACTTTTGTTGCTGCTGTTTTGGAAGCTGTGTATATATAAGGATTTTGTAGCAGTTTTCAAGCAATGTCTCAAGTTGGGTTGTGTAGCTAATTATGATCTTTTCTGAAATACTTTTCTGACAGATATTTTGTATGTTGCAAGTAGTTGGCTAAATTAAATAGAATTTGGAAATTTTTTATGGTCCAAATTTGGCAAGCATGTTCAAACTGCTTCCCAGCACAGGGTATCACTAATCCAATTTGTTGATTTAAAAGATAAGACTGCTTGACTGTAAATTTAATCTGGGCAAGGTAATTGGGAAAATTTGGAATCAGCTAAACTGGGAAAAGGAGGAATGTCTTTGTGTGGACTACAGGCTCGATCTACTGAAATTAACTTTCTCAGTGGAGAAGCTAAAGGCTTTCTTTTCTCTCATTTTCTCTTTTGAGGTTTGTTCCCTTACTACGTGCATTCTTAAGCTTTCAAAACAATCAGAAAATTGGAGATTCTGCTGAAAACCTGCAAAGGAAAACCAAAAAGCTCTATAAGGAAAACTGGCTGATATTAGTGATGAATGTGCACATTAAGATAATAAATAGCTCAGCATTAAGGCTGGCCTGGGCTATGGTAGTATACTGTAGCAGGGATCTCTAAAAAAACCAACAAAATCCTCTTTGACAAAGAATCACTTTTTCTGAGAAGGCTAAACAATTCCTAGAAGTGTCTGCACCTCTGCAATATGTACATACTCTTGGTGTGTTTGTCAGTACTAAATGGATTTGCTTTTGAAAGAGCTAGCAGATTTGCAGCCAAATTTATTTGTCCTCCTGCTGCCTCCTGCAATCAAGCATCGTAAGTATGACTGTTTAGCATCATAAACTTTTTGACAGGCATGAGTTGGCTGCTGCATTTCCTTTGGCTTGCAGGGTCTTGAAGCCATTATTTACCTTAATGCAATAGAGTCTTGGTGGGACATGTCTGTGAACCTTCACCAGAAGGTGGAGATTCATGTTCCTCCTCTGATTCCTCTGAGCCACAGCACTAACCACACGTCCAGTGGCATTTCCTCCAGACAGGGAAGCACATACACCAGGAGTGCTACAACATTTTGGACAAAATTTTGGTGCCTTGTTTACAAAAATAACTAAGGAGCATCATTCGACATAAGGGCTGAATTAGTAGAGATGAGAGCTCAGCAGATGGCTTAATATGAAGATTTATGAGTCACCTGAGATGCTGAACATTAAATACATGCATACTTCTTCCTATTCTTAGGGATCTGTACACTTTTAATTCCTTTAGTACCCTTATTTTGGTGTCATCTTGCCTTCTGTAATGTATATTTTTATAAAAATTCAATTGTGTAATTAAATATTTTTTGTTATAGGTTTGCAGCTGGAGCACTAATGAAAGGTCTGCTTATCACTGTAGAAAGTCCTTTCATTTGTGTTATTGCTGCTGTTTAGGAAATGACTGTCTGTTAATTCCCTGGCTAGCAGAACAAATCATGTAAGAACTTACCTGCTTCAGTGAGAAGCCAGCTGGTCCCAGTACTGAGCAAGGATATTTGAACTAACCTGGGTTCCAAGGATCAGGTCTGCAAATCACACCCCAAAAGTCCTGACCTTAATGCTCTCTTAAATATCAATTTAGCTTCCTAAATGTTGGGGCACCTTCTTTTTCAACTATAAGATTTATTAATAACTTCTTGCTTTATATTTATTGCTTCCATTATTAGAAAACCGTGAATTGAGTTTAACAGAATCTTCATTTAATAGAAAAGAAAAGACTAATTTTCTGGATTTTTTTTTTCTTGGTTTTTTTATCCACATCATGGCTTTTTATTTTGAGCAGGGTGTGGATATATTTTCATTTCACTTGGCTGTGTGCCTTTCCCACCCAGCCACATGAACAAGAGGGAACATCTTTCAATTCAGAAGTTGGCAAAAATAATGGAGCAGCAAAATTCCACCCTTGGGGAGGAGGTTAGGTGTTCTTTTAAGAAATGTGAGAAAAGCAGCAGGTTTTGCCTTAAAGGACCTGGGGTGAAAATTGGTATCTTTGCATGGGATCTTTCATTAACACATGGAAGAACAAAGACAACTCATGGGAAGACATACAGCAAAGTGCTACAACTTGTAGAGAATATCAGCTTTTCCTTATTAGGGATTTGGGGCATTTTGGATGTTCCTTATGTATATTCACCTGGAGTTTTGTAGGTGGTACTGAATGATGTTTCTGCTTTTCTAAAATTCACTTTTCATCTTTACTACCCTTTTTCAGAAGCACTGACATCACTATGAAAAATTATTTCAATCTGATAAAGTTTAAATTGAAAAATCATTCATCAGCGAGAAGTTGTAATAACATGTATGGGAATAGCTTCCTATTTTCATATTTTATGAAAAACCAAATACAATAGATAATTCAATTATGAAGGATCAGAGAGTTTTCGTCTTGATCAGAGGGTGCACTGATTTATGCCATTAACCAATTCAAACACTTGCATTTGTCACAGATCTGCTGTGGCAGATGGAGGATCCCAAGGGATAATTTGCTGCAACTCAGTAGGAGCTAAAATGTAGCTTGCAATGAAATGGGCAGCAGCAGGAGAGTGTCAGGGAGAGCAGCATAGGAGGAAGATGAGCAGCAGTCTTGCATGCTGTGTTCTGGATCAGCATGGCTTTTTGGGTCAAATTAATATTAGAGTTGGTGCTTCTGCTGTTGCAAAGTTTCTGTTTGGCTGCGCTCTTTTACAAAGCCCGTAAGACAAGCCTTGTCTGCAGGTGTTTGCAGATTTTGAATTCAAGGTTGAGATGAAGAAAACTTCTTGTTTCTAAACCTCCATTGTGCTGGGGGCTCTGGTGATAGTATTTGCAGTAGCTGTAAGTGCCTGAGTGTTTCTGTGTAGCTACTCAGACATAGTGGGGAGAACTCCTGCCATGCTGTCTCTGACAATAATACATACTTAACTTACATTGCTTTCTAGTTTATTGATCAGAGGTTGTGTAGGCTGTTGCTAGTGGGAAATCCTGGTAAGTGCAGCAGAAGTTGAGAAATGGTGCCTTGACTGCTAGGAGAAAGAAACCTTCTGTATTATTACAGAGGTCACTGAGGTTTGTAGAAATGTATGAATTGGCTGCTTTCTGGAGGGTATATTTATTGCAATATTTAAGATATGATATACTAACTGTGATATCTATATTCCCAGAAGAGCACAGTATTCTGATGTTCTAATGTCACTATTCATAGTCAAGCTTTGTCATTATCATTTATAGGGCACAGTCAATGAGATCAGCTCTTCACAGAAATGAAGTTTCTGGTCAGAGGACTTTTAATTCTAATTAATTTATTAACTTGCAGATGAATCAGGATTAGCAAAAGGATAAAAAGTGAAAAAATTATTCAACTCTCTTATATTGTGCTTTCTTTTTTTGTATGCACAGACCTGGACTATACCATCTCATTGAACAGTTGTTTCACTGCAAGAATTTACACACTGAATTTCCTATAAGGATAAAACTGTTGTCCCTGGTAGGATGGAAGTAAAAAATAAGTTCTAAAAATAAAGCAAAGCTAAATGACATACTGTGATTGGATAGATTTAAAAAATGAAATTTCAGGGGGTGTACAAAATGTATAATGCATATATTGGTAAAACATTTAACATCTGTTTTATGTTACTTGCGGTGACACCACTACAGCATTTTCTCAAGGAACTTAAAATTGCTAACACAGTTACATAGCTTTAAGTTACCAGGCTGCTTGGGACTTGAACATCTGTGGAGTAATAGTTTCTCTGTGATTTTTAATTCTTACCCTATTTCCTTAGATAGTTGGGGTTTTTTTGTTTGTTTGGTTGGTTTTTTGGTTTTGTGTTTTCATTTTTTTTATAGTGGTTGTAGTTAGCTGCCTAAGTGCAGAGTCATTGCAGGTCTTCATTCTTCAGAGGCTTGCTAATGGCAGTAATTGATTAACAAGAAGCACGTTAAGGTGTCATTATATAACCACTGAAACGTTTCTTTCCATTTCATGGTCCCTGGCTCTTGTTGACCCTGCTGATTAGATCATAAATGCAGAAACGTCCTACTGGAAGTTCTGAGGTTCAGCTAAGGGCAGGAAAGAAGATTCTTTAAATGCTGTTTTATTGTCAGGCCATGTTCAAAAATTACAAAGAGTTATATTGATGCATTTCACATCGTATGATATAAATTGTTCTTGAGAAAAATATTGCTCACGAAGGTAATTTGGAATATAGGCACGAAGGAATATAGGCATTCAATATTTATTCTCTAATTTCAAAAACAGGTATTTGTGCTTTATTTTCATAATACATGACATATATATAGATGTATATATGTACCTGAAAATTTCAGACTGTTAGTTTTTCACTACTGATTTTATTGTTTGTTTGCCTCCTACAAAAACTTAAGTCTCTACCTCGATGTGTAAATAATCCATAGGTACTAATATGTAAAATGAAAATAATTTCAAAATATGACTAGAATAATTATGTAACCAAATGAAGCACTTCCATAATGCAATGCTAGAATTAAGGCTTTTTATGTACATTTTAAGCTTCCACACAGTAGTTTATAAGATTTTTCCTTTCTGAGTGTAATTTCTTGTGGCTGTGAAGTGTGGACTGGAAACCACATTTGGCTTCAGCCAATTGTGGAGAGCTTAGTTCTGCTGCCCAGAGCTCTGCTAATGCTGTAACACATAGAAGTTGAGTATTCCCCTCAATCTCACTTTGCATGCAGACAAGCGGGAAATAATCCTCATGTTTAACCAGTGCTCTACACAAGAGGAATATTTTCAGTTACTGGCTATGGAAGAGCTCAAGTGTTGGCTGGTGAAGATTTTTCTGCCCCTTTCTACTAAATTACATATATTCCCTTTGCCCCCTTCCAGTCTCTTCCATCATTTGTTTTGGCTCCTTTAACTCTGCAGTTCCAGCTCCTCATTCTTACTTGGGACTTTTTATTATTTGGTCCTAGTCTCTCACTCCCTTTCTCTCTTTTGAAAAGCTTTCTTTCTTTTATCTATTTTCTTGTTGAAGGCATCAATTTTAATAATTATTAGTAAAAGTGTCTGCAGTATTGGCAGAAGAGAGAAATAAAATCAACATGCCCTAGCAACTGATGATATGGGAAATTATAATCTAAATTAAACAGTGTACTAAAAGTTGCTGTTATTTCTAAAGAAACAGTTTCTATAAGTTCTGTCAGTTTTCAAAAAACATAAACATCAGAAGCCCTGCATATTCAATCTGTTTGGTTTTATGGCTTTTCTGCAGCCCAAGTGAAATGTATTCAGGTTAGCTGGTTCCCCTGTTGCCATCCTGTCTAAACTTTCTTCCGGGCTAGAAAATTGATAAGTATCTGATAACCACTGTGGAGACAAAACAGAAACATAAAGATCATATGTTGTGTAATCATCCTGATTACTCTGAGCAGTACTATGCTGCAGGTTTCACTAATCAAGATTAATTGTGATCTAGGCTACGTGAACTGTCATGTAGAGTGGATTGTAATTAAATAAAAATATAATCATTTTAACATTGTGCCACTAATATGTATTTACAATAGGTAGTACTTTTGAAAAGACTCTCTCCACACAGTGATTAGGAAGCTGAGTTACATTTTCTAACTGCACAGATGTTGTTAAAAGCTCATATTTCAGGCCATAAAGACTTATTATATTTGAGGCTCTACAGCAAAAGAAAAATGGTTTGTACATCTGTCTGCTGTGTGAGACATTAAAAAATCTGGAATGGTAGAAATTTATGGAAAGCCTCACTTGTATGTGTGTGTGTATATATATATGTTTTAAGTATGTGGTAGGTAATTTATAGTGGAGTATTGCTAAGAAAAAAACCACTTTGACAGGTCTTGACAACTCAGAGGAAGAAAATATTTAATACAGTGTATAATAAGAGAATCGCCTCTGTTTCCGCTTTCTCAGCATGAGCTGACAGGTCTTAACTTGACTTCTTTCACATGGTGTCTTTCAGTTTTTATCTTGAATGGATTGTACAAATGCTTTTCTTTGAGGCTTAATGAACCAAAACATTTTGGGGTATGTATACTCAGGTTGTTTTGTGTAGGGGTCTGAATTTGTGTTTCTGAACATTCTGTTGTGTATTCTGACAACTAGAAATGTAATAAGCTTAAATATTTCTTCTTCCCATACGGAAAAAGGAGTGCATCCTAGGCAACAGTACAAAAGCATAAAAAAATTTATCATGCAAGTTGATTTCTGCCCATGTACAGAATGTTCTTTTGTGTGACTTTTCCTTCTGCTGGTACTGCTCCTGACTCTTGACCATTGCTTTTATGAGATACTGCTTTTTTGGGTGTCTGTGCTTCCATCCTCGTGCCCCTCAGCCGTAATGGAGTACATACACCTCCAAAGACCTCTAAATATTCTGGCTGGGTGTGTTCTCTGCTATCCAAGGCTCTGTCTCCTGGTGGCTTCCTTCCCAGGCAGGATATTACTTTGAGAAGGTTGTTTACTGACCTTGCATGGGTCAGTGAGAGCCATGCTGGGGTTGGGAGTGTATCAAACACTTGCAGGGAGATTGTACTGATGCTCGCTGCGGGGGAAGCCGTGGTGTCATGAATAGAGCCCTCCTGTGTGCTTAGCTGAGATTGTATCTGTGAGCACCAGCCACGGTGGGCTTTTTCTAAATGTGATTTTCTTTTAGAAGATGTTCATGTTTAAACCAAAGGAAATTAAATTCAAATGTGCTCTCGGATATTATTGAGTCAAGCAAATAAATGGATAAAAGCAGGCAAGCTCTTGCAATGTCAGGGATCTTTCCCCATCCCTCACAGGCTGGCCAGGTTGTTGTAGGTGTGCTGCCTTATGTGTGGTCTCTATGATCAGGTCCTGCTCTGTGGTTTCCAGGCCTATATCACTCACTGGGCAGGCTTTAATGGAGTGACCCATAAGCAAACCCTTGGGTGGGGGTCCTGTTCTGCTTTGAGGAAGCATTTTAGAGCCCCTTTCCCAAAAGTCCCTTGTGGTGTGGGCACCCCAGCAGGGAGTGCTGGCACTCCAGTGCTCAGCTTTGGATGCAGGGTGACTCCCAGGGCCTTCAGAGAACATCTTCTGTTTGCAGCCCCAGACAGCCTACAGAACATCCCTCTGTCATTTAAGTCTAGGCAATGAAAATATATTTCCTAAATAAATTATCTCAGAAAAAAAAAATCACTGTTTTTGGAAAAGCATAATCATAATTAAAACCCACAAAGCATGTGGATTTTAATTTTTTTTAAGAATTGTATCAGGAAAGACAGTATATTTTTCCTTTCTCAGAGCTGGAAACATAACAGAGACGCTCCTAAAATGGGTCGCCTTTATTTATTTGGTGTCTGTATGCAAATGTAAATATCATGCTGTGTGTCAGACACTACTGAACCTGCCACATGTCCCAGCTCTTCTCCTTGGGAGTGAGTAGCTTTATGCGACCTCTGAAAATGATCAAAACTGTCTTATTTTGTGGCTGACTTTGAAGATGTGTCACTCTAAATTGCTTGTGCCTCAAACGCTGCAGTGTCAGGAGCAGGGCTCTAAGGAGGGGAATTTCTCCCCCCTTTCCTGAGCTGCAGAGTGGGTCAGAGGTGTGGGTCTCACAGCTGAGAGAGGCTGCACTACAAGAGGGAAACAAGAAACCATTGCTGTGATTGAAACCATCATTGGTTCAACCTGTAAAACCAGACACTATCAGAAATTTGTCTTTTCTAAGCAAATGTGCAATGAGTATTATTTATCCAATCACAGGAAACGAGGCACTGTTAATTTCTCAAGTGAAAAGAATTAAAGCTTGTTATTGAGCCTCAGCAGCTGTAGTTCTGCCCAAATTCATGAGCCTGTGAACTTCATAACCATGAGTATTGACACCTAGGTCTTTCTATGCCTTGTATTTCTTATGTAATGGTGGATGTTTTTGGAGGGTGCCCTGAAATGGTGGGCAGGTCCTGTACTTGTGCCTGCTCCTGCTGTCATCTTTTTTTAAAAGAAGACTTCCATTGTTTTTCTGTATACATAAAATACGTGATTTCTTATTTCCTCCCTGTAGACACAGTTCAGTTAAGAACTTGGACAAGGAACAGTTACATTCATTTCATTGCAACCATTAAACCTGAAATTTAACCTTGGGTATTAAATGCTTTGTGGAGTCTGGGTTTGAATGGGATGAGATGATTGCAAGAGGAAACGGATCCTTCTTGGCACTTTCCCAGGCTTCCAGGCTTGTAGAGGTGTTGCTAATTTTGTGTGTGGTTAGTCACTGAGGATTTTGAAAACAGAGGGAGTAAAATAACCTTGCAAGATAAAATACTTCTCTTTTTTTTTCCATTTTCTCCTCACTGAGGAAGACCAGATAGTAAAGTCCAACTCTTCTTAGCTCTACCATATGGAAACTTTGTATTGCCAGCAAGTTATGCTATTACCACTCAAAATAATAATTTTACCAAGCACTCATTATGTATTGTTGCTAAATTCTAATTGTGAGGGTAAAGAAAAGAAAGACCTCATTATTTTCCATCATCCTGTTTCGACCTTTGAGTTACTGATTTTTTCATACATCTATTTGACTTTTTGGCATTGCAAATGTCTCAATTCCGCTTCCTTTTAATAAAACTAAATGGAAAAGAAACTATAATTTCCTTGCTCCTTATCTTCATATATGTTTTATGACTTTTTTTTTTAATTGTTAATTTTGCCTTGTATTTGAACTGTTTGCTTTCTTGGTTTTTGTAATAACAAGGATTTCCTTACAGCTTCAAGAACAGCTTTAACTGAGCTAAACAAATGTGTATAATGAAATCTCTTTTGTGTAATTATTCCCACGTATGTTCCACAGTTTCTCCTCGATCTTTAAATAAGTGATAATAGTGTCTGTATGACATGTACATATATAATTTGTACAGATATATTAGGACACCTGTGTATGCTCTAACTTAAGCTATTATCTCTCGAATTCTCACCTGAGCTGTCAGTTGACTTGTTCCCTGGAAGCTGATTTTCTTTCAAAGTTGAAGCCTTTCTAGGAGATACAGTAAAATGAGATTATGGTTAGATTTCCACTAAGTAATCTGTATGGATTGACTGTTGCTGAAGGCACTTTTATTTCCTGAACAAAAGAAATGTGACTTTCTTTCCTTGGGTTTATTACTTTTAAATTAATGTGACTAGTGTAAATCAGATAGGCTTAGTATGCCAAGTATAGTGCAGCTATTTAATACTTTGATGAAACGTACTGGAGCAAGTGACAACAAGGCATTTTACAAAAGTAATCATACTGCTGAAACCACCAAAAGCCTGTGTTGTCTTTTGGTTAGGCTTTGATTTTTATGAACAGAAAAAATGATCTGCTGTTCAGAGATGGTTACCACTTATTTAGGAGAATTCATATCTGACAGGGGGTCTCTATTTCAGCTGTGATTTGATTTTTTTTTTTGCTGTCCCCCTCAGAGATTCTCTGCAACTTGCTGTCAGTCCTTCTGGTAACATTGCAGGCTCAAGGAGTTAAGCACGTTCATCTTACAGGACTTAAAAAAAGAGGCAACATCCACATAATTACATATTAGGATAAAAAAAATACGGTTTTCACAATAAAAATGCTTTTGTGAATTGTTCTTATTAAATTAGGCTTAAACATTTGGAGTTTGAGTTTCTGTGTAACAGCCTCACAGGTTTGAGCAAGAGCTCTGTTGTGCAGATTTATTTCAGCTGGAGGCCACTGGCCACTTTCAGCAGTCCAGGACTTGAGCTGGGACAGTGGGGGCTGGATCACACTGCCTCACACCACTTTGTTCTGCTGAGCTGCTTTACAACAACAGCTGTGCTGGAACAAGGGTGGGAAGGAAGGTGCTGCCTATCTGGGTGTATGTTTGACTAGTGGAGGAAAGCAGGTAATGAAGAAGAAGAAAGACTTGAGGGAAGGGAGCTGTGGAAATAAACAGTAATAAAATGTTAAAAGAAGTTAATCTTGGCTTTGTCACAGAACTGTGAGAAAAAGCAGCAATGATTTCACAGAAAAACCTTTGCTACTCAGATGTGTTATTTTTTTCTCCTCCCTCCTCTCATTTAGAGTGATAACCTTATTCAAAGTAGCAGATTTCGATGAAAATTATAATTTAATAATCTTTGGCTCACCTATTAATTTTCCTGTAATGGAAAACAAACGATCAGATTCCTGCTACTGTAGGGCTTTTAAGCCCTCTACAACTAAAAAATAAAATGGTAAACTTTTTTCTTATAATTTCTAAATATTTCTAAATAATTTCCATGGGGATGGCTGTTAGCCAGGAAGTAGATGAACAAAGCAGTGAATTACCAAGAATTGTTTTTAGTTAATCTTTTTATAGGTACATTTTTGACAATGGTCTGATTGAACAGGATTATGTAGTTGCATCAAAAGCATTTCAGACAGACTCCATGGTCTGGGGAGAACTTGGTGTTCAGGAACCTCCTCACTTTTGAACTGTGATCTGTTTATGTTGTGATCTTTTCTTGGAGCTGTGACCTGTAATGCTGGCAACTTGACAAGGACAAAAGACATTGCTTCTTTCCATGGACACTTTTCTTTTTGGAAAAGTGTCTTGTAGCAAAACAGTAGCATTTATTTGATTAAAAATATAAGTTAGAGCTGATTTAAGAATTTCACCCGTATCTGTCTTCAGATTAGAAAATGTAAGGAAATGAAAATCTAACATTTCTTACCAGTTTGTGGTAGCAATTAATCAAACTTGCTGTAATGAACACATTCAAACTTCATTGCCACCATTTCCTGTAAGCTTTCTTAAATAGTTCTTTGGAGAAGGAATTTTAGAAGTAGCAAAATAAACTCAGCTGTAGTGTTGTTTTAAGGGGAAGACGTTTTCCATGATTATTCTCTCTTCTTATTGTTTTGGTTTTTCCCTAACAGAGTCTTTTGCATTATATATGAAGTCCTTTGTTTGAGAACAATTTAGTTTTTGCTTTAGAGAAGTGACAAGATTTAATCTCTAGTTCCATTGAGGGAGAAAGAATGAATAGAAATTTTACTGAAAACACAGAACAACTAAAAATATGGCAGTTTTAGGGAAATACAAAACAAAACAAAGCCCATTCAGTACTTTCATGTAGAGAAGGTCTTCTGTTGGGACAGAAAATGAATGTTAAAATTCACCACTGATTTTGAAGAGATATTTATACACTGGTAATATAGACATGAGTTGCTTGTATGTGAGAAATTGGTAAAGATCTTCTACGTGTGACTTTGTTTCTTTTTCTTCAGGAAAAATAATGACAGATGATTTTGGGATAATACATAATTAATTGTTACAGAAAATTTCATTTTGTTTTTTATGCAGAAAAGGAAGAAAGCATTGTTAATTGAAACAAAATACACTTTTTTATTCTTAACAATAATCTTATCCATCAGTGGCTTTACCACAATACCATGTTTTCTCTCTTTACATCCACTATGCAAATACATTTGTCTGTACTGGCCTTAAATGAGCTAAGCAGACCACCAAGTAGCTGGAAAGAATCCTTCACAGTGTATTCTAAAGCTTGCAAAACAGCCACCACTTGCATCATTATTGGATGTTTTACTGAGGCTTGCAGTGAATGTTGCTCAGCTCTTTGGAGATGTGTTGTTCCTCTTCAGGTGGCATACTTCAGAGTTTATAGACTTCAATTTATTTTTAATCCTGTGATTTAGGATCACTTCTTACTTTTTACATGTTTAAATTTTGCCTCTTCTTTCCAAGTACACTCCACTGCTTGTGATATCTGACTGTTTCATTCTCTCTTTATGTTGGTCATGTTGCCATCCAGTGTGCAGCTTGGCTGCTCTATTTAAATACAACTTTTAGGAAAGGTCCATGGTAGATACTTGAGATCAGAAGATATGGATACTGTTCTGATCTTTATCATTTACAATAAATGTAGCTGTCCCCAAGCCTGGGCTATCGATACCTCACTTCTTCTGTATTAAAATGTTGCTTTTTTACCCTCTTGTAGCAGGTGCTTGGACAGAAAGGTCTGACATTTTCTTCTGTTCAGCCTTTCTCTTGGATGGGGAACTCTAGCAGGAATAGCTGCACAATGTGACTTACCAGTTTTTATTCTTGATTTGGGAGTGTGAGGACCTGAGTAGTACACAGCAAAGAGAGAGCTATGCCAAGGTGGGCTCTGAGCCTCTGTTCCCAAAAGTTCATGTGACAGCAGAGGGAGCATTGGTTCACACACCTGAACTACATGCATACATTTCAATTATGCTGATACCAATTACAAGGGAATTTTTCCCTGGCACAAGCGTATTGGGACTGTTGTGGCTGGCAATACCTCATGTCAGCCACCAAATATTGAGCCTTCTAGCTTGCAGACTTAATTACAAATCTATGGTTTACTTTTGCAATCTGTTGTGCTCAACAGTGCTGGGACTGGTGATAAGTCTATCAGTTTTCACTTGGTCACTAACACATCACCAGCATTAAATTCTAAATGGCAGCCTCTGTGTACACTGCCCGGGCTATCTCTGATAAAACATTAATCATTTCAAGGTTCCATTCAAACCCATTGATAGAAATTGCAAAATGTAATTTAGCTTTGAGAATAGAATTAATGTTTTCTAATAGCTCTAAGCTATTCTATGATTTATTGGTTCCACTGCTTGAGGGTTTTTATAATCTAAATTGGTGATTACAGATGATACACAACATTGTGTATCATAAATAGGAATTATGTGTCTGGTGAAAATGATAATGGGTTTTTGTACCTTGTATGTATATTAGTACATTCAGCAGTATATTAAAGCTATTTTAGAATTGGAAGATGATTTTGCCCACATATAGATCTTCTCAGCTTGTTCAGACAGTGGATTGGCTGCTGTTTACTTGGCCTCCTCTAATTTGATAAATATGTGTTGCCTCAGAATATCATAAAATTAAAGGTGCACCTGTGGAATCTTGTTTTCTGTGATAAAACATTCTTCTTATTTTTTACTTGTTTTTGAGGATACAGTTAAGAAGACTATAATACTGTTTATGATTCCTGATGAAATTTTAGCCCAGTGCTTGATTGGTGATGAATGTATTTACTGATTATATCTGGGAGGATTATTTTTGCATAGCCACATCCACCATTGGATGATCTTAGTAAACATGGAGATGAAGTGAACATCTTGGTGGACAATGGAAGTTTTATTACTTCCATTAAAGATTTAACATGTGCTGTTATTTTTCTTTGTTGACCTAGATTTCCACCCTGCAGTGCAGGTGGCTGCTGTTGGGCTGCTCTTTCACCCCAGGATTGGTGGGCTCCACAGTCTTTGTCAACAGCCTTTGTTTTGAAAGGCTCTTGCTGTTGTAGGAATTGAAAATATGTTGTCATAAAAAAATCATAGAATCATAGAATGGTTTGGGCTGGAAAGACTTTCAAAGACCATCTAATCCAGCTCCTGGCATGGACAGGGACAGCTTTCACTAGATCAGGTTGTTCAAAGCCCCATTAAACCTGACACAGAACACTTTCAGGCATGGAGCATCCACAGCTTCTCTGTTGCCCCAAAGATGAGGTATCCATAACTTGTCTGAAAGTAAGTGTGATACCTATAGGAAGTTACCTGTAACAACTGGCTTGTAATAGTGATCTGTAAATTCTTCCCTTAAATGTGCATTCATTTGCATGGATTTAAATATTATGAAGAATAGATATTAGAATACCCCAAATATTGCTTGGTTTTCCTTTCGTTCTTTATAATGTGAAGATATGCAGTAAAAGTTAATGTCAAATTTAAGTAAAATTAATGGCATAGTAATTTTTTGATAGAAATAAATTATACTTTTAAACAAGGTATTTCTTATCAAGCAGTGCAAATCCGTGTGTATTTCTTATTTATTGTCTATAGATCTAATTATAGAGAAACTCACTTTAGACAAGACTTTCAGTGAAACAAGGAAGTCATCTATCACATTCTTCTTAGAATTTGTAAAGCACTCAGCTTTCATGGTGATGACCATTTATTATTATTTTTATTATATAAATACTTAGATAAAGAGAAATGGGTGCCACCAGTGAATTAAATAAAACCCCAAATTGATCAATAACTCAATTTAGTTGAGAATTTCTTTAGAAAATACAGTGGTATTAATCAGGAGAGAACACTTCAAGTATAAAATTTGATTTTCTTAGTGGAAAATCAGTTTGCTTTATCAAAATCCTAAGGTCTCTTTCCCCCTTTCTCTCCCCCTCATACAATTCTTCTTGTGCACTAAAGCTAAATCAGATTTGTCTGAAGCAGTAATTGGTGATTATCTCCTAACTGCAAGACATAGTTGAGCCTCTTTGGTTAATCCTATCTTGCCATCTCCAGTGAGTCACAGCAAAGCAAGGAAGAGAGAGCACTGCCATGGGATTTCAGTCTTCCCATGAGGTGTAATTTTGTCCAAGAGCTTTGCAAATTGTGGAGAGAAGGACAGCTGGACCTCACCAAAGAGCTGTGAAATGGTTGGGGTGGAGAATGACTTCCTGCCTCTGTGTAAGGTTCTGTGGCATGCAGGAGGGATCCCAGGTTGTGTTCACAGAATCCCAGAAGATGCTGAGTTGGAAGGGACCCTGAAGGATTATAGAGTCCAGCTCCTGGCCCTGCACAGCACCATCCCCAAGAGTCACACCATGTGCTGAGAGTTATTGTCCAAATGCTTCTTGAAATCAGTGTGGAAAAGTAAAAACCCCAGTGGAAAAGTTTGTATAATTTTTTATGCTTTCTTGTGTACTCTTGCATAATCTGTTCATTATTTGGACTAATGAAGTGTTACGAAATGAAATTTACCTAATGGAAAAAAAATCCCTCCTTTAGTCTACATAGAAATTAAAAATGAGAAGTGAGGATTATTTATACTTATGCAATTTTCTACATTCTATTAAAAGCCTGGGTTTTGCTTCACACTTGAGAAAGGATTTATGTGCACTAAAGCATCATTATTATTATTATTGTTGTTATTATTAACAACGGGGTAGTCTAATAAAAGTTATCTATCACTTCAAATCCTGACTAGCTTGCTTTATTGATGCATCTTAACATCACTTTGTCAAAGATAACACAGTTTCTGTAGAAGTAAATCACTTCTGAGAGATGTAGAGAATCTTCCAAGTGATGCCTGTTGGAGCCTAAAGAGTGATTTATAATTTTATTAGCAAAGTTTTCTCCTATAGACAGCTTCATTAGATGTTTTATGGGAAAAGAAGTGTTTTAGATGTCCAGTCACTAGTTTGTTCTTTCACATTTATATCCCAGAATACCTGACTGCAGCCTTAGTGGCAGGTTCTTGGCTTCTTGGCTACAGTCCCTATTGCTATCAGAACAATCCTGTGTAGAATGGGAAAAGCAAAATGGTAATGAGATTGCAATTTCATAGTTTATGAATTCGTTGTGCACCCTCTCTCTCTAGTCTGTATTGCTTTCAATTTTGGAGAGCAGATCAATATGATAACTTACATATCAATCTCTAGGTAATGTTGCATAAACTAATAACTATAAAGGAACTTTTTCATAAATCGCTGATATTTATCCTTGTGCTCTTTTAAAGCATTTTTACAGTATTTTGATATGCACTTTAGTGATACTATGGTGAAAGGAAGATTATTTTTTATGTGAATAAGTCTTTGATATGTAATTTTGTTAGTGCAAATGTATATATATATATACATGTTTCTTCCAGAGCTTCCCATTTTCAATTTACNGGCACTTTAGTGATACTGTGGTGAAAGGAAGATTGTTTTTTATGTGAATGCTTTGTTGTCTTACATATTGCTGTAGAAAATATACTAAAAATCTCTGCTACCTGGTAAAAATCTATTAGTTGTTCCAAAAAAGCATCTTGACAGTGTTAGGACTGTATCTTGTATGTTTGTATAATACAGTATACAGGCCATGGGCAAATCCATCTTTAGCTACTTTGTGACTGTCCTTAAATCCTGCCTCTTAAAATGTCAGTTGAGAAGAAGCAAAGCCTCTATGAAAGCTGTAGCACAACATCTGTGATTTCAACAAATCTCATGCTTCTTGTGTTTGGGGCATTGCCTAAGAGTGCCTGGGATGCAGCCAGGATCAAAGGCTCAGTCTGCAAGGTTAACATGGAGACATTTGCATCATCAAGGATATATTAAACAGAAAACACTTAAAGGGAGGTTGTGGGGAAAAAAAGCATTTAATTTGTTAATAAGTGTTATTAGCATGTTATAAGTAAGTAACTTCATATAGATCTCCCCTTCTCCCCTCTTTTTGAGATCAGCCAGTATATACAGTTAAGTGGATTATATGCTTGACATTCCTTCTGAGTCCCAACTCAGAGTATTCTGTGAAAAACTCTTAAGAGCTGCAAGCAACTGTCCAGTCATTGTAAGGGAATTCTCTGAGTAGTGCTTGCACCTTGTCAGCTCTGGTCACCCCTGTGGACACCTGTCAGAGAAATAAAGATCCCAATTGCTTCCAACACTGTAAAGGCCACAAGAAGGAGCTTGCTGTAAGATAAGCCAGCTCGTCAGGAGTGGGAGATAAGTGCAGAAGAGAGGGTCTTGCAACAGAGGCACCAGTTCCAAGCCTGACAAGAGGTGAGATTTGGTTTGCACATCCTGGTTAATGCACCTGGACAAAAATTCGCCACTGTGGCAAGCTGTGGGGAAGGAAGCAACTGCTTGTACATGTATCACTCCAAGTTTTGGGAGTGACATCTGCTCTCCATGGATACCTGGAACTTGGACTTGTATAAAGGTGGTACCCCTGAAAGAACAGCTCTGGCACCACCACCACCGAGAAGCCCAGGGTCAAGGAAGGAGCAGCTGGATGCTGCAGGATCCACAGTGGTGGTTATCTTTCTACTTAATCTGTCTCTCTCTCACTCTCCTTTCTTTTTCTCCCCCTCTGGCACCCCATCTCCCCCCTTCTCCCCTCTTTTCTCTTTCTCTCTCTCTGTCTCACATTTACTGGTAAATAGAATCCATACTATTGACTTTGCCATTTGTTCTTGTTTGCACCTTAACTCAGGCAGAGGCATCTCTCAATAATCGAATTGCAGCAGCACCATGGTGTTCTGGCACAGGAATGAAAATTAACCTATATGTCTGTCCTCAATTTTCAGATTTCCCCCTTGCTCTTCTTTCTTTCTATACTTGGGAGTAAGATTTCAAAACCCTTTTCAGAAAGTGCTGAAGCTACTGATGGTGTGTAGTTTGTTTTCATTTTGTCCTGGACAAATTGCTGTAGTAAAGAGGAGGCTGTAACTTAGGTAAACTCAAAAACAAATTTTGTCCTTAAAAGAAAAAATATTATTAATTTATACATCTTGTTTAGGCCAAGAGGGTATGACATTTTTCAGATTTTTCTTCTGATTTCTAGTAAGCAGGAAACTGTCAAAGCTTGCTTTACTTTCTGGAAAAATGTTCACTTTCTTCTGAGACATTTTTAGTGCCTAAGCAGTATAATTACTGCTCTTCTAAAGAATAGGGTTTTGTTTTGTTGANNGCCATGGGCAAATCTATTTTTAGCTACTTTGTGACTGTCCTTAAATCCTGCCTCTTAAAATGTCAGTTGAGAAGAAGCAAAGCCTCTAAGAAAGCTGTAGCACAACATCTGTGATTTCAACAAATCTCATGCTTCTTGTGTTTGGGGCATTGCCTAAGAGTGCCTGGGATGCAGCCAGGATCAAAGGCTCAGTCTGCAAGGTTAACATGGAGACATTTGCATCATCAAGGATATATTAAACAGAAAACACTTAAAGGGAGGTTGTGGGGAAAAAAAGCATTTAATTTGTTAATAAGTGTTATTAGCATGTTATAAGTAAGTAACTTCATATAGATCTCCCCTTCTCCCCTCTTTTTGAGATCAGCCAGTATATACAGTTAAGTGGATTATATGCTTGACATTCCTTCTGAGTCCCAACTCAGAGTATTCTGTGAAAAACTCTTAAGAGCTGCAAGCAACTGTCCAGTCATTGTAAGGGAATTCTCTGAGTAGTGCTTGCACCTTGTCAGCTCTGGTCACCCCTGTGGACACCTGTCAGAGAAATAAAGATCCCAATTGCTTCCAACACTGTAAAGGCCACAAGAAGGAGCTTGCTGTAAGATAAGCCAGCTCGTCAGGAGTGGGAGATAAGTGCAGAAGAGAGGGTCTTGCAACAGAGGCACCAGTTCCAAGCCTGACAAGAGGTGAGATTTGGTTTGCACATCCTGGTTAATGCACCTGGACAAAAATTCGCCACTGTGGCAAGCTGTGGGGAAGGAAGCAACTGCTTGTACATGTATCACTCCAAGTTTTGGGAGTGACATCTGCTCTCCATGGATACCTGGAACTTGGACTTGTATAAAGGTGGTACCCCTGAAAGAACAGCTCTGGCACCACCACCACCGAGAAGCCCAGGGTCAAGGAAGGAGCAGCTGGATGCTGCAGGATCCATAGTGGTGGTTATCTTTCTACTTAATCTGTCTCTCTCTCACTCTCCTTTCTTTTTCTCCCCCTCTGGCACCCCATCTCCCCCCTTCTCCCCTCTTTTCTCTTTCTCTCTCTCTGTCTCACATTTACTGGTAAATAGAATCCATACTATTGACTTTGCCATTTGTTCTTGTTTGCACCTTAACTCAGGCAGAGGCATCTCTCAATAATCGAATTGCAGCAGCACCATGGTGTTCTGGCACAGGAATGAAAATTAACCTATATGTCTGTCCTCAATTTTCAGATTTCCCCCTTGCTCTTCTTTCTTTCTATACTTGGGAGTNCTTTCTTTTTCTCCCCCTCTGGCACCCCATCTCCCCCCTTCTCCCCTCTTTTCTCTTTCTCTCTCTCTGTCTCACATTTACTGGTAAATAGAATCCATACTATTGACTTTGCCATTTGTTCTTGTTTGCACCTTAACTCAGGCAGAGGCATCTCTCAATAATCGAATTGCAGCAGCACCATGGTGTTCTGGCACAGGAATGAAAATTAACCTATATGTCTGTCCTCAATTTTCAGATTTCCCCCTTGCTCTTCTTTCTTTCTATACTTGGCAGTAAGATTTCAAAACCCTTTTCAGAAAGTGCTGAAGCTACTGATGGTGTGTAGTTTGTTTTCATTTTGTCCTGGACAAATTGCTGTAGTAAAGAGGAGGCTGTAACTTAGGTAAACTCAAAAACAAATTTTGTCCTTAAAAGAAAAAATATTATTAATTTATACATCTTGTTTAGGCCAAGAGGGTATGACATTTTTCAGATTTTTCTTCTGATTTCTAGTAAGCAGGAAACTGTCAAAGCTTGCTTTACTTTCTGGAAAAATGTTCACTTTCTTCTGAGACATTTTTAGTGCCTAAGCAGTATAATTACTGCTCTTCTAAAGAATAGGGTTTTGTTTTGTTGAATTGCTAATTGCATAGTTTTTCTGAGAATTGGTATGTGCATTTTCTTCCCATCCCCCCAACGATTGTAAAAAGACACATGGGGTTTTTCTCCCCCCTTAGATATTTCTTACGTATTAAACAAAATTCAGAGTGAGTGAACAAGGAATAGTAGGCAAATTTCTGACCTGTTACTCTGTCTTGTAGTTCCTGCAAGTCTGTCAGAATGCAGTTTCTGAAAATGAGTAACAATTACACAACTTCAAGCTACTACAAGCTACTTTTTGGGGCAGAATAGCAGTATGCTGCTTTCAGCATTTGCATTTTCAATACTGTTGTGTGATGGTGCATGATGAACCTGGCTGGTGAGGTCAGAGCAACTAATTTCCTGCTGATGTGGGCTGGCTTTTCAGAAGTGGTAACAAGATTAAAATAAATTCTGTGGCCAGGAAATGTTGCCATCTCTAGTTGTGTGCTTGCAGATTTTGAGAATGTATATGTTCATGGATATTATGTTCTGCATCTGAAAGAAATAATTACCTGATTTGGTTGTTTGAAATCTGAATTCTCATTTCTTAGATAATTACTGAAGACATAATTATATTTCATTGTTTGAATTTTCAGTTTAATAAGTATTTTTGTAATTGTGGCTTCTTTTTGTTCCATTCAGAATTCAAAGAGAGATGAGATTTTTCTTTTTTTTGGTTAGTCATTAGTATTCACAGCTCTATCAGACTGCAGTTCAAACTCTTCACTTGTTTTTGTCACAGAAGATGATGGAGCAAGGTTGCTTAGAAACACTGAGCCACACTCGCAATGGGAGATATCAATCTGTTCTCTGTATTCACCTGCACATGCAGGGCAGAAAATTGAGTTTTTCTGCAGATTATGTTAATTCATTGCAAGTTTGTTTTATCTGTAGAATGCTTAAATATAGATAAACAGACATTTTGTTTCATTAGATATAGTGAGAAAATGTAAACTATTGACTTTTTTTAAAACAGTAATTTCAAAGTATGAGAGTTCTAATTTGCTTTCATGGCTTCCAAAAAGAAAGAGTTACTATTCTTGGCTGAGTTAATCAACTTGTCTTTTATTGACAAGTTGCATAAATTGAAGATTATTTCATGATCTATTTAAAACAATTTTTTATAAGTTCCCAGCTTTAGTCTTCAGTTCAAGAAAATACGTCTGCTTGACTATCACCAGCAATTACATTTTTCCCTAATCTAGTGGAACTCTTGATCTTTTTAAGACTGGCCTAAAAATAAACCAAGTCACTCAAGTTGTACAATTTTTGATCTTTTCAGCTATAAGTAACTTTGCCTATTTTTAGACCAGCTGTAATTGTACACTAATGTGCTGGAAAAGATAAATGTAGCTTTTAATCACTCTAACTTCTAAGCATTTCAATTATTACACTTATTAAATATGCTGAAAATGCATATATTTCCTCCTGTGAGTCTGAAATAGACTTTAGTATATTTTCAAGGGACTTAAAGTTTTTGTATCACTGAGCTCTTACCTCTCTGTAACACCCAAGCTGTTGTATGGAGAGGTTGCTGACATGGAACCCTGCTTTATTTTCCTTACTTTGTGCTGAACTCATCCTCTTTACATCCTAAAGAGCAAGAAATCAGGTTAAAAGTTGGACAACAGCGCTTCCATAAAACTATGCAATTCTCATGGGGAGTTCGTACAGTAAAACAATAGAAAATAATTCCTGTAACTATAGTGATGCCACTGTAGTAACAGACCAATAAAATGACAAATGTGAATAAGGAGGAATAATTTAATTCTCAGTTTAGTTTTCACTAAGATTTTAATAAAAATCAGAATCAAGTAATATAATTTATTAAAGCATGTTATGTGTTGCTAATTGAATTTTTCTGATGCCCATAGACTTAGATATCTTTAAACGACATTCTTGTCTGAATTTGTTGCATGTTTAAAGTAATTGAGTCTGACTTTTCATATAAAAAATAGACTCTAATAATAAACCCAAACCAACCCCCAAAACAAAACAGTAACTTATTTTGACATACATCCTTTGGAGTTGTTACAGGAAAATATTTGGCAAACTTTCTTTTTTTTTATCTATTATGAATATAGTATAGAGTTAAGGAGGAAATATCTCTGAGACTTCATGGTGCCACCATTGTCTCCTGTAGCTTCTCTTTAGATCAGGTGTGGGTCACAAGAAAACACGATCCCACAACTACGTTTTTATGTCTTTTTACACTTCTGTTTTCTGTACACATTGTACTGTCACAATCCCTTTTATATTTTTGTGTTGAACACTACTTCACATTGTATAACATTGTAATATTCTTTTAAATTTGACTCAGCCCTGATTTCCTAGGCTGTGCAGTTGGTTTCCTTTCTTTCTGTTGGTGCAGCAGGTGGCTGTATGTTTGAACACAGCTATGGACGAGCTGTGCAGATATCTGAGCAATTTTCAGCCCTGTAGTTTCTTATTAGGAAATAATGTTTTGACACTACATGCTTATAAAACTACAAAGTCAAAACACTTCTCAAGTCAGCCAAGTACCTTTCCTGAAAGAAAAACCATGGAGATGAGGTGTCAGGAGAGCAGATGAGGTGTACTTGTGTGTTAAGAATGGATGAACCCATAACTGTGGCAAAGTAAAATGTGCATTCTTCATTACACTTTTTCGGGTCGTTCAGACTGTGTATGAAAACAATCCAGGATTAAAACCATCCTTGTCAGTACTTGCTAATGCAACTTCACCACAAAGCTGTGCTCTGAGTGAGCTCCCAGCAGAAAATACAAAACCTCCTACACGTATTAATAAGGGGAATTCTCAGGGGAGAGTCTGTAGATTGGGTAAGGCAAATGTGTGAGAAAGCAGAGCCAAAAATATTCTCAAGTGTAAAATTGAGAGGGAAGCAAGTCAAATATCCTCTTATTTTCTTCTGAGTTTGTTTCTGTTTCTTTCTCCTGGCTCTGTGATGAGTCCTGCCTTCCCTACTCTCTTTATCTGAGAGCGAGTGTTCCCAAGCCTCTGCCTGCTGCCCTGAGGCTGCAGTGCTGTGTGTCTTTTTGCAGTGTTTGCTATGAGCTCTTAGCATCATTTTAGAGCATTTGACATCAGATTATGAGGGCCAGTGTTGCAGGCTGATTGTTTGGGTGGTCGGGGAAGGGTGGGATTGACATTCTGTGTTGATGAAAGTGGAGTTGGCTGTTGCTGCAGACTCTTCTTGTTTCTTTGTTAGCTGAGATGCAGGTAAAGCTGCAGGAGGAATGCCAGCTGCTGCTTTCACCTCCCTTTACTCACCCTATTGACTATTTGAATTCATATTTCATAGCTCTAGGGTAGGTATCTTTTTTACCTCTTCTGACCTCCCTTACTGCTGACCATCAAAAAAAAACCCCAAAAAACCTAAACAAAAAACCAACCCCAAACCACCCCAACACAAAAGCAACAACAACAAAACCCCAAGCAAACCAAATAAGCAAACAATACGTTTAAGATGCTAAACACCAGGCACAGAATTCAGTTTTTGGTATGACAATGGGTGATAAAAAAGTTGAAGGGGTATTTTTAATAGACTTGAACAAGATTTAGCTATCCATTTGGTTCTTCTTGGTCTTAGTTTCAAAAAGTTAATACTTAGTGGTGGATGTATGTTTCTAGCTTTTCATGACTAGAATGCTCACACATAGCAAAGACAAAATTTATTTCTAGTGCTGCCTTCTCAACATGTTTCATAAAGATGATATGAGGGCTTTTCCTTGTACCAAAATCAGAGGGTAGGAGATTTTAGAGTCATCATTTCTGTGAGTTCTCCTGGAAGGTGGTTAGTAGATGATACATGGGAACAGTTCTGTGTCACTGTTTCAGCAATGAGGAGAAGGATCCGTTGGTGAGAAGTCAAAGGCACTGCAGAAGGAAAATGATGTAGAGANAGGGCTTTTCCTTGTACCAAAATCAGAGGGTAGGAGATTTTAGAGTCATCATTTCTGTGAGTTCTCCTGGAAGGTGGTTAGTAGATGATACATGGGAACAGTTCTGTGTCACTGTTTCAGCAATGAGAAGGATCCATTGGTGAGAAGTCAAAGGCAGTGCAGAAGGAAAATGATGTAGAGAAACTGTTTCTCTCTTTTGCTGAAGGGTAGAAATCAAGGCAATCCATATTTAAGGTGGAAAGATTTTAAGGTCTTAAATAAATTTTAAAACTAGAAGGCAGCATTATAATATTTAAATCAAAATGGCTTAACTTTGTTAGGCAGAGATTCATTGTCTTGAGCCCCCAAGTCTTGTATTTGTGCTAGAGAACCCCCCCATTATCACATGCACAGTAAGGCTGTCTTTTTTTTTTTTTCATTTTCTCTAATGCACAAGTTAGTTCACAAATAGAGCTTGTTTAAATGAGCTAATTTAGTATTGTTACCAGTCAGTGTATCAATTGAAAGTGGCTTGTGTTTTGCCGATATTTGGGAGCTTTTATTAAAATAAAGGCCTCTGCCTCTGTGTAAAACACATACATCCTTTATTGCCAAAGAGTTATTTAATTCACCTTGTGTTTTGTGACATTTTTCTTTATTTTTTTTTGAGGAAAACCAGTTGTTTTTCTAAAACACTGCATTGTTGCTGTTTTTTTGAAAGTTAGAGTGAATGTTGTTTTTTTTTCTTTTTTATCCTACTTGTTTAGGACAGGGCTAAACCTATAAAATTTGCTGAAAATTCCCTTGACATAGAGAAAGGAATAGTAACTTGCACATTTTCCCCCTGTATGCATTTTTCATTATAAGAAAGATTTATGATTGGTAATATGACCTTGTGAATTGAGCCACTTTCTGCAGAGCCTTGTTTCAGCACCTAAAGCACCAGGAATTATTGGAATGCATGTTTTGCATTTTGATTTCAATCCTATAATGTTGACCTTTAGTTTCTCTTCGTTTTTGTCATGTTTGCCTTTCTTTGTGCTTAATGGGTATCAGTGTTGCTTTTTCTTCATATTGATAATAGCTTTCAGTAACTTCTGTCTTTGTTCTCTGGGAGAGATAAATGGTTTAAACCTTGATTAAATGCCATGTTAGATATTGAATTATTATTAATCAGCCCCATGCTCTAAAATCATGCTTAAATCTGAGTGTATTCTTTATGTTCCTCTGGAACTGCTGGCTGTATTCAGTATGCATTTCTGGTGCAGCTTTGATTTCAGAGTGAAATGGAAAACATTGTGAGAAAAGGGAATATTGATTTTTCTTCTAGTTAAGCAATGGTTTTCCTGGTGACAGAGCTCAATTATATTATACTGGTTATTGGACTATTTAACATATGCCTTTTTAGTGAAGTGATTCTGAACAGTAATGTCCTATATCTTAATTAAACCAATATTTTGAGGGCAGTTGGATAGAACATACATTTGAAAATGTAAATGTCAAGTATATTGTACCAAGGCTTATCTGTTAAATACTGTGAGGCTACTGCCCGATGAGGCTTCTGGGAATAATAACAATTGTTCAGCCTTTTCTTTTTCTGTTGCTGTGTAATTGGATCATGACGTTTGTCCATTTGATAACTACCAGAAAGTGTAATTAGAGTGAGTTGGAAGTGGATGTAAGAACATGTTTAAATTTTTAATTACTGAGATGGAGTAGGTGCTCCATGGGAGGTCAGTCTGCAGGCCTCTCCCAGAAGTCTTGTCAAAAAATTCCACTTAATGGTAGAGAAAAATGCTGAAAGAGAAGAAGTGTCTTGAATGTCAAAGACAGCTTAGTCACTTAAAGGAATTAAATGCACTCTTTAAAGTAGGTGAGAAGCTGGCAATGTGTAGTGCAGGCATGGTTTGTGTTCTATATATACACTTTATATTTTGAGGTATCCTGACTTAGAGCTGTGTGGGCATATTGAGTGTGTGTGTGTAGAGGGAATCACAGTTTCACTGAGTAGTGATACATTCATGGCCTGTTTGGGAAGCACTGCATAGATTTAGTTAGGTGGGTTGCAGTTTCTATATTGATCCAAAACCATTGCAAATAAAAATGAAATTAATGGTAATAAGATCTCGTTAACCCTTTTGATTTATACATGTTAAAAGCTCTAAAATGCTGTCTGCAAGGGCTTTAGCTTCCATCTCTTTGCCCCTTCCCTCATCCCCAAGTAGGCACCAGTGCTACCAGTGCCATGTACAGTGAAGTTAACTATCAGTGCAATGCAGACATGTTTCTCTATAGCTGGGAATATTTTAATAATTCAGAGAGAATAATCTATTTTTGGGTTGCACGTTTCTGCTTCTGTTAAATAACAAAGACACTTCTGAGTTTTAAAAACTGATTAGGACAGTGATTCATCCTAAAAGTACTGTACAGTCAATTTACAACTACTTTCAGAAAAGCTTTCAGATTGGATAAGAAATTGATATATATACACTCAGTATTCTAGAATAGCACCAGTATATTTGTATGTATATATACACACATGTATATACATGTATATATGTATATATATATATTTATATACACACACAAATATACTGGTGCTATCCTAGCATAGTGTGCCAGTATGACAGAAGTAATTACCCAGCATCTCATACACTAGCACAATTTTGTATTCCAGTATTCCACTTGGTTTTTCCTACTTTAGTGTAGATTCTCTGAACAATTCTTAAATGTAGAATAGGAAAAATTTAAATCTCTTTGAAGTTAGCAGAAGAAAGTAACTTCTCATCTATAGATGAGCAATCAAAATAAAAATATGACAGAGGGATAAGTGGCTGTCCTGTTATCTCAGAACTTCTGTGTTGTCTTGCAGGATGTGACCTTTCAGTTCAGTGAGTGCATAGTCAGGGTATCTGTAGCCCTTAAAATAATGCAGAGAGGCTGGGGAGAAGAACAAAAATCAAAGGCTTCTCCTTGTAAAGTTTGGTGGTATTTACCTTCACGCCAGCAGTACTTGCTTGATAGCATATGTGTGCTTGCCATGGCTGCCAACTGCTGATGCATTTCTCTTTTGGCTTCGGTGTAGATTTAACACAATTCAGACTTGGAAGGTTTTCGTTCCTCTGGATTGGTGAAAACTGCTGGCTGAGGGAAACTTGTTGAGTGATCAGGCAGTCTGAGTGTAAACCTTTTGGTTTAGGAAAAGATTAAAAAACCAAACAAAACCACCACATCTTACTTCATAAAGTTTTTTGATATCTTTCAAGAAGTTTTGTCCTATTCTATGTGAAAACAAAATAGCATTTCCAAGCAGGTTAAAAAGAGTAACCAGCATGACTGTCTTATCTCAGAGAGATTAACTAAGGCTCTGGAATTTTTGAACATTTCCTGATATTTCTTGAATTTTCTTTTTTTTCCCTAACTTAAGGGTCCTAAAAATGAATGCAGAAAGCAGTAGAGTTTCACAACATTATTGCTGTTGTACGATCATTCTTCTAAACAATGCACTTAAATTTTTGCCCCTTGCTTAACCCAGGCTTTGAAGATACAACCTTTCTGTCTTAAAAATGGGATTAAGATCTGTTTTAAGTATTTTGCATAAGTGTAACCAATTGTCCTATAAGCACATATACAGTTCCCATATTCACTAACAAAAAGGAAGAAATAAGCCAATTTATAACCGTGAGATTTTTTTTCTTTTGACCATCAATATCTTTTGATCAGTGCCATCAATATTGACACTGTAAGTGCCTGTGCTTCCCATACAGCTACATGAACCACTGTGAATGGAATAGGTTTGCTTATGCTCTGATGTCTTTGTGATTTGTAATCTGCTTTGCTGTCTTCTGGTTAACAGAAAATCCCCTCCTAAGCAAGATTCCTGTTGATGTCTTGCTCCTCCACATGCACTTTGCACTCATGATGTAGCTCTGTGGAGGAAATACTTCCACACAGACATTACATGAAGGATATGTAGGAAAAGTAACCTTTCAATCTGATTGATGTGTTGCTGACCCATACGAAGCACAGGCTCCAGCTGTTGACCTTTTTGCATGCCAGGATCTACCTATGCCAGGGGTCCTGTTGAACATAGGTGAATTTTCTGGGCACATGTAATTCTACGTGTCCACATACACTGGAAGTTTGTGATTACTCTTGTGTGAGTCACAATTTGTATGGCTGAGTCTTCTTAAGAGGGAATTATTACAGATTTTGAGCTGAACCCTGGGTTCTGAAAAGCTGAAAAATTCCACCAAAATTGAAATATGAAGGACATATATTGTGTAGCTTGTTGCTGCTTGCAGCAGTGGTGGGCTTTGTTATCTAGAAGCTCTTTTAACACAGCCTTTTTCCAACAAAAGCTTTGTTTTTTAGTTACCTGTGCAGACCGTTCTTGCCCATATCTCGGACAAGTTAATGCCGTGAGGAGTCCAGCAATTGCCATCTCTGGGGGAGAAGGTGATGCCTGGCCTGCAGGGTTACAGGGAGCATGACAAGGACAGCCTGTGAAGGGTGTGGGTTCATATTTGTCTGTGTTGCTGTGAAAGGGAAGAGGTTTGGGGCTGCTGGAATGGACAGCTGGAAGGAGTCAGGAGAAACAGCAGAGAATGTTGCTTGGTATGTTTTTCTTGGATTTATTTTTTCTCATCTGCAGTTTTTATTTCTCCTAAACATTACTTGGAATATTTGACTTGTATTTCTGGAAATATTACAAAGTTTGTTGCCTCTTTAAATTACAGTATTTACTTTTAGTCTTAATGACATCTGCTCTCTAGGGAGATTCTGAGAGTAAAGAACTAGGAATGCTGAAACTCACACATCTGTTGATATATGGGGGTCCTGTCTCAAAATTTGTAAGACCATAATCTGTTATAAGGAGCTTGAGGGATGTGATGCAGATTTAGCTATTGAAGAAAATTCAGACTTAAGATGGAAAAAGTGTTCAGCCCTTCTGTGTTCTGTACAGACCGTGGCAATGCAATTGCCAAGTTCTGCACTTGGGTCACAGGGTCACAACCACCCTCCCCCATGCATCACTGCAGCCTTGGGGAAGAGAGTCTGGAAAGCTGCCTGGTGGAAAAGGACCTGGGGGTGCTCGTCAGGAGCTGGCTGAACTGATGAGCAGCGTGCCAGCAGTGTGCTCAGGTGGCCAAAAAGGCCAGTGGCATTCTGGCTTGTATCAAAAATGGTGTGATTAGCAGAAGCAGGCCAGGGATTGTCCCTCTGTATTCAGCACTGCTGAGGCAACACCTTTGAGTCCTGTGTCCAGCTTTGAGCCCTCACTACAAGAAGGACATTGAGGTGCTGGAGCATGCCCATACCAGGGGAACAGAACTGGAGAAGGGTCTGGAGAGTTAAGTCATATAGGAATAGCTGAGGGAGCTGAGGTGTTTAGTCTGGAGCAGAGGAAGCTCAGTGGTGGCCTTATCACTCTCTGCAAGTCCCTGAAAGGAGGTTGTAGCCAGGTGGGGTTTCACCTCTTCTCCCAGGCAACCAGCGGCAGGGCAAGAGGAAATGGCTTCAAGCCGTGATAGGAAATGCTCAGGTTGGACCTTAGGGTGAATTCTTTCACTGAAAGAATTGGAATGGGCTGCCCAGGGAGGTGGTTGAATCACCATTCCTGGAAATGTTCAAGAGATTACTGGGTGTGGCATCTAGTGCTAGTTTAGTTGACAAGATGATGTTCAGTTAAAGTTTGGACTCAATGGTCTTGGAAGTCTTTTCCAACCTTAATGATTCTATGAATTAAATTAAAAAATTGGTCTCAGTCCATGAGCTTTGGGCCGTATGCCCTGATGTTGGCATTAGCTCCTATCTATAAATATTCCTGTCTCAGCTTTACATGGCATTTAACTGGGAGATGTTTGGTCATTGTTTTGTTGGCATTCAATAGTGGAAACCAGCCAGTTCAAGTAAAACATGGAATGCTTGTTAGGGCAAACTAGAAACGAGCCAAGTCTTGTGTCTGGTGGCAGCAGGAAGGCAGTTGTTTTAGCTGCCATTCACTGGTGATTTTGCTGAAAAATGGTGTATAGTGTTTCCAAATCAGTTATGGTCTTTGGGAGATGCCAGTCTTTGGTAAACTTGTACCCTTGCTTTTTGTCTGGTATTCATTTTGTAGTTATGTGAGTACATATTGCTAGAAAAAGTGGTTTTTATTTTTCAGGCAGAGTGCTAGAATTTGGAATAACTCTATCCCACAGTCAGTCTCCACCTCTGTGGTATGGTTCTTGTCCAGACAAATGCCTGACTTACTTGTGTCTGACTACTCTGAAAAGAAATCAGAGCAGTACGTTCCAACTCACAAAAACTACCACCAGTCTGAGTCAATCTGTTTCCAAAGCACTGTTCAGACTTGCACTGAGTGTGTCCCAGGAGTGCAGCGTGTGCAGACTGGTGCTGGTGCTGATGGCTCTTCGTTATCTAGAGTACATATTAACTGTATTTTATGTATAAAAACATCTTTGCATACATATGGCCAACAGAACAGTTTATTTCTGAAAAACAACTCAGCTGTTACTGCTACTTGCTGATTTTGACCTAGGAAGCCTTCTCGAGGCCCAAATTAGAGTTTCTTTGGGCTTGTTTGTGCCTATGACATCATTTATGCAGACTGTGGGCTTCACTATAATGCCAAGTATGAAACAGCATCTTGTGAAGAATTATTTTTGAACAGCTAATTATAACATTATAAGTAAAAAACATTCTGTATTCATTTTCAGCAGACTCTTCGTTAAAGTTTCTCATCAGTTTAATTTTATGCTCATATCAGCCCTGGTGGTAAATAGTTTCTTCAACTATATTATTGTAATTTGTGAAAAAATCTTGGGTTTTTGTTTCCCCTGTTCATATGATGTTCATCCTGTGATGATGATGTTAGGCAATTTTTCATTTCTTTTCACAATCCCTCTGCTGGATGTGGACTCTGAAAAAATGTCTTAGAGACATGTTTTGCTTTCTTCTGGTTAATATGTCCTGAATTGTCCTCACAGATCTTAAAAGAGGCTGTATAATTTTTTTGTCAAATACCTTTTTGTTAAACTTTTTAAAGGGTTCATTGCTTGAAATCAGCAGGGAATAAAACATATTGATTTGGAGATAATGACACAAATTCTTCTGTACTTTCTTTGGGATGCATTTTGTACATATCTTATAAAATTTGCTGCAAGTTGCAAGCATTGTGAGCAGCTTGAAGATAAAAATGGTTACACAGGATAAGAAATGCAGGGACCAAATTTCTGACATACTGGGGCAGGTGGTGCTTTTTAAATTGTGGTTTTAGGAATGTGAAAGGTGATGTCCCTGCTGAATAAAATGTAGGACTGGAATTGAGGAATGTAGGTTTCTGTTCTATGTTTTACAGATTTCTGAAGTCACTTGCACAGGCATTTAGTCTCTTAATAACCTGTTACAGGCACTATGAAACACTGGCTTGCCTTGGAATGCTTAAGTAATATAATTTGAACATTTGTGTGGAGATATAAACATACTATCAAACAATTTTATATTAAAGCTTACCAGTCCAAGAGAGCAGGTAGATGAAACAGATATCTTGGTAGCTTCTCAGTCTCTGCCCTAGGGTTCTGTCTGTAGCAATCCACGTCTGTATCCAGGTGGTACTGGGTGAAGTTGTGGGGTTACACTGGTGTGACAGCAGTTCCAGTTATTGAGGAGCAAATATAACTGTATTTGTGGTATTTTGGTTTCTAAGCTGAGCTGCAATGGGTTCTGCCAGGATTTGCCAGGTTAGGTTATTCATTGGAAAGTAGAAAACTAGACATTTTTTTTTTTTTAAACATGGTGATGCAAACACAAAATTGCAAGGCCTTGCTATACAAGCATTTTGTCATAGTCTTTTAGAACATTTTTTCAGTTTCTTTGATTTGCAGAGACCTTTGGAGTGTGCTAGTGAAAATACAGACTTCCTGGCAGTGAACACTTCTGGGCACATTAGGACTTTTTGATTTTGATAATTTGTTTTTTGCAGGCATGCTAAGCAGTGGTTCACAGACCACCGGGTGTTCCAGACCTGGAGGTGAAAGCCCACTGTTCTAACATTTTTTTTTTCTTGAGTACTTCAGTGTTTCTATGGTTTTGCTAAAGCCAAAAATGTCTGAAATTTTGCTATAGGGTGACTGGAGTATATGGTGGGGGAAAAATAATGTTCCATTTTAGTATGTTTTCATGAGGTGATCAGCATACACATGTATGTCAAATCCGAGGGTTTAAAAAAGTGTTTGATCACTATAGCATTGAAAAGGTCATAATACAGCAGTGTGCAAACATGTAGCTAACCGTGTACTCATGCCAAAATGTATTGCTGCAACTTTCCAGGTACTGGGTTTATTATTAGAGAAGGTGGACTCAAAATGAACTCTGAAAGATGCCTTACGGGAGGGAGCCCATTACACGAGGACTTTCAGAAGTACAGGATGAAGCCAGTCTTATGCCACACACACAAAGTCCTGTTCCCAAAGATGTTGTATTCTTTTGACTTATTTTGTACATTTTTGACAGAGAACATAGAATGGAATTTATTGATGGAAAATCCAATCCCAAAAATTCACTATAGCGTCTTTCAGCAATGTGTGCCAGTGTTTGATGTTTGTTTTCCTTCAATTTTTGACTATCAAAAGGATTGAATTTACCTAGTAAAATGTTGGAAGTATGTATGTCATCCAAGTCCTGTTTTTTTTCTTTCTGGTGCATGTTTTATGTAAAAGTGATATCAGAAATGGAGTAATTGAAGGGTTTTTATTTCATCATTTATTTCAGGAGAATGATCAGGGTCTAATAAATAGCCAGTAGGGAGAATTAAAATGGAAGAGTAAGCAGTGCTTTCCATGTAACATATTCTGAACTCTTTCTCTTCTTGAATGCCCCTCAAGTTGATGTTTGCCAGCTTTAACTGGCTGGTAGGCAAACCCTCTGAGTGGTTAACAGGCTCTGTGGACCTCACTGTGTTTGGTTCTCCTTGTTGGTTTCAGTTTTAACTTAACCTAAACTCTAAAGATCTTTTGAAGGTCTGTTGAGCAGTGGATTGACACAACCTGTGTCTGGGCAAGCATAATGTGAATTACATTCTATCATCTTGCATAGACTAAGGATAATTGCTTGCTACTTTTCTGTGGATGTGAAGGTTCTGGATGCTTTCGATCACCCTTACACCTGATGGTGTATTTGTCGTTTAGTGATTGTGGATTTCAGCCTCTGTTTTACAGCTCTCAGCATATTTTTTTTTCCTTTGTAGAGAAACAAAAAACCCCATCGGTTTAATGAAAACATTTTCAATAATTATGCAGAATAATGCATGTCCTTTTATTGTGGTATTAATGATACATAACCCCTACTGAATTTGTCAGCCCCAGTCAACCATAAAGATAAACTGAGGAGCTGTGATTTTTAGCAGAACATTTTGAAATATGAGCAAACTGAAAAAAATTACTGTTATTACAAATCATACTTCTCTGCAGAATTGGTATAAAACTGTACTCTAATATAGAAAATCACATTCTGGATCATATGGAACATTTCTAAATGGTATCTGCATCTGTTGTGTTTTTCTGCTAGCAACACTTACTTCAGAAGTGCTTTTTTGTAGTTCATGAGTGCACTTTTAGTTTCAGTAAGTGAGCAAGGTCAAATCATATTGCTGTTCTGGGAGCAATTTTTTTAAAAATAGTTAATCTGCATATTTTGGTGGATGGATAAGAAAGTTTATTGCAGTATAGAATAACAGCTTAAATTATAGTGCAGTTCTTCTGTTAGGTGCTGTAGGAAGCACATCCTTATGGTAAAAAGCACCCATTAGGTATTTTGAGAGACTGTATCATTCCTTTGTTGAGCCCTTTTCTTTCATAGCAACACTGTGTTGGTACCATATAATGAGCAGCAGTCCTGAACTTTTCCCCTCGTGTTAACCCAAAATACAACATGAATCTGTGGGGTTTTTATTGCTGAATTATTCCTGTTGCATCTCACTCCATTAGAAGCAGTCAAGCAATAACCAGGCAATGGTACATGCAAAGACAGTTGGCTTCTGCCAAGGATTTGAACACTTAAAATCTGGCTTTGAAATTGCCATAGTTACATGTTTTCCATAAATGTAGACCAACAGACTTATAAACTTGAGAGAAAAAACTTTTCTCTGGGTGGCTGAAGATATTGCTCACGTAAGGCCTCCAGGCATTACTGAATCCTGGAGGCCATGATTTTGCACCAACATTTTGGAAGGTGTCTGGACCGTTGACCTCTCTGTCATGGTGTGCTGAAGCCACCTGCCCATGTCTTGCAGCCTGTCCCTGCTGTTAAGTGATGAGTTTGAGGACAACTGGACTTCTCTGACTTGTTTCTCCCTGCTGTGCTTTTCAGTTCATGGACTCGTTTGTGATCATGACAGGTTTATGGATGTGCAGCCTGTTTGCTGCTTCAGCTGTCATCCCTGCAGGACCCCGAGATGAGGGAGTGCTGGCTAATCCAGCAGCTGCAAGAGACATTGCAGTTGTTTTGTTGAGCAGAGTGAACACATAGATAAGACCCTGTGCTAATGCATCACTTCCAGAGGTGTAATATTTATGCAACTCATTAAAAATAAAACGCACATTTATGTTAGTGGAAAACTGATGAGGGAAGGATTGATGTGTCCAGAAGTTTGTCTTTTCTAAGAATATTTGTTTTAGCTTATTAAGTAGTATACCTTTCTCTATCAACGTTGTTCTATAAATTTACATGAATTGAATACTCTCAAGCTGTGGAGTGGCTTTTCCTGGTTTCTTTGGTTTGTCAGCAAGCCTTTGTATCTACTCTTATGTTTGTCAGTGCAAAATCGATTTACTTTTAGGGGAAATCAGCTGGGCCAGAGGTAAGCAAGTGGGAGAAAAGTTTAATTTGGTAAGCTTTGATGAATATTGTATTGCTGTTTATGGCCTGAAGCAAACATCATTCAACTTAATAAGACTCATTCAAGTGTATCGAGTGGGATGTGGTTGTTTCCTGTTTTGTTCTTTTAGAGACACACAGAGTTCAATGTGTCAAATTATATCTAAATTTAGGGCAACAGTCCTTGAAAAAAAGTATTTTTTCCTTTGGACATTCAAACATTTCATGGTTATCTTGCATTCATCCACTTTTCATTTGCGTTTTGTATAAAATACTGCTTTCACCCTGGATTCCTTGGCAATTTTCTATTATTAAATCACTACACTGAGATTAAAATCTATTCTTTAACTGAAAGATATATTTAGGTAATACTTGTTTTGTATTTTAATGCAGCCCATATTTTAAGATGAAAAAATAGTTGCTGTTCACTATATTAAAAATGCCTTGTAATACCAGAGTTGATGATGGGTAGTGGTGTTAGTAATTGGAAAACAACATTTCAGCAGACACAGGAGTATCTGTGAATTGTGAAATAAAATACTATCTTTTTAAACAAAATGACTGGACATATTATTTCCAGGGAGAGTGAGTAATAAAAAGGGGAAGCAAAATGTATTAATAACTTACGACAGTTGTCTCTCAGAGAAACATTGCTGTCTGTGATTGTGTATCACAATCAATACATCAGATTTCTGTTTTCAGACTTTTTATTCATGCCTTTTTATCTGACAGTTGAAATAATTCATCTAGGAAGGATGGATATACACAGGTGGACTATTTGACTACTCTGCATCAATGGGATTTCCATTTGGCTTGCTTGAAGTGCCATACTGAAAGCTTTTTCAATACATTTCGTGAGATTCCTGACTCTGATTGTCTGTGACAACAGGATAGTATGCCTATAACAATTAGGAGATTTGAAAAAGTTCCTTATTTTTTAAGTAATCTTACACTTTTTAAAGACAAAAAAGCCCCAAACTTGTGGAAAGAAGTGGACTGTGTTAAAATGCCCAATTCAGTGAAAGGTAGTGGAATAACTGAAGAAAACCCATATTCTTTTAGGAATTCGTAAATAGCTGAATTTTTTTTGGCATTTCCTTTGTAAAAAGTACAGGAGGCTTCTCCATGCATGCAGATATTCCTGGTTATTTCTTACCTTTAAACACGTTTGTTCTGGAACAGGATGGCTGCTTAGATTCTTCCTAACTTTATCTGTGAAGTGGAAACAGTAGAATAAAAGCAATAGCAACTGATTTTTCTAGAGCCAGTGTGTCACACAAAGAGCCATTCAGAAACTCCTGTTGCGCTTTAAGTAGACTCCTGTGTCAAATCTGAGCACAAAAGAGCTTGACTACATATGAAGGTTCATCATTTTTCGCCAAGTAAATGAAGCTGTTTGTATGTATTATTACTTTAGGACTGAAATATCAAATTGTTCTGTTGAAGAGAGGGAGGGCAGAAATTGCATGCTCCAAATTAAGAGATTCTAGGGTATGAAGTATACAATGGGTTTGTTCTCAAAGGATATTTTTTTGCTTCTCAGAAGAATTATTTGCTCCAAATCGAGCAGACTTTGTTGTAATTTATAACCATATTTTTATGTTTTATTATTTCTATTTTGCCCTTTTCTATCCTTTCTCTCTTATTTGAAACTGTTTCCTGTAATAAAGAAACAACCTCACACACTGGCTTATGCATGTGATGGAAACTGCTTTAATGATATAGTGATATATGTGAAAAGTATTTCTTCAGTGTTACAGAAATGTAGAAAAAAAATTAGAATGAATGTTTTTTTGCTTTGATTGTCACTCCTGCTCAATGTCACAGCTTCAACTAGCATTGGCAAAATCTGCAGCAAGGTACATGTTGCTACTTGCAGGGTTATAGAGACTAAAACTACTCAAATCTCAACTTGGAGGAAAAAATAGCAAGGAAGTTTTGGGGGATGGTGAAGTTAAAAACCTGTGCTCATTCCCCATATCTGGAGGATGAGCAGTGACAAGGAGAGTATTGAAACTCTTGAAGGTCACTGTCTGCCACATCCATGTTTCTTGTGCCAATACAGAGAGACAGGAAGCAAAGAAAGAGAACACAATGTTTTTTTCCAGACTACTACCTCAATGAAATTATTTTGGGGAATTGCAGGGTAGAAATAGATTACTGTTAGGATTTACCCTTGCATTCCTCACCTGTATTCAAAATCCCATCCTGTAAATGTAAGAAATTTATTTAGGCCTTTCTGTTTAGACCTGTAGTAATGTTTGCCCAAACCTGACATGGATTTCCATTTGCTATATGGCTTTCTGTGTGGCTGTTGTTTTTATGGAGACTTATTTTACAGCAAAGCTAGCAGGATTATTTTACTATTGAACCTTCATTTTTCAGTTCAAGTTTTCAAAACTGCTTAATACTTGGACTTTCATAGTCTAGTTTTCCGTCTGTTTAACCCTCTACACAAGTTAGGTATTTCTTGAAAGGATAAGTACATAGTATTTAGCTCTCTGGCTTTTATTTCACTGTCTGAGGAATATCTTCCTTAGTGTTTCAGAAAGGAAAGACTATGTAAGAGATGAGTTATTCAGAAACCCAAACTTTCAGCTTAGGCAGCCTCTGCTTCCTCGCAGGGGAATCATACGTGTTTGTGTCCTCCAGGTGGCTGGTGAAGGAGAGCCTTGCCCTGAGGTCTCCTATGCCAGGTGCCTTTTGAATCCCCTCATCCTGGGAGCCCTAGAAGGGAGTTGTTCCTGCAGGGAGTGTACAATGCTGTCAGTTCTTTCCCTGCAAATCTCGTTTCTCATTGTCAGTGCGATGCTGATCTTGCTCTGAAGTAGCTCCGAGTCTCTCGTGGGGTTCTCTGCATGGTGACCACAGCTCTCAGTGCTCCTGGAGCTGTGTAGGCTGGCATGGTGTGTGCTTCACGTAGATGCAGGCTGGCACTCCCACCCCTCTAGCCAGGGTTTTCACACTGCTCTTGCAAACAGAGCCTGGAAGGGCACACTGGGTGCTCTTCCTGCTGCCCTGCCAAAGGGCTGAGGGCTTTTGAGAAGTGCTAATGTTATTGTTCCTTGCAGAGCTCTCTGAAGCATCAACACCTCTTTGAAACTAAACTTTCTGGTGTTTCAGATGAGGAACTTAGTGCTGATTCATTTACTTTACTATTAGACAGAGTCCATTAATCACCTCCCTGTCCTGAGGGCATGAGTGGGAAGCTGCCAGGCATGAGGACTCTTCTCAGCTGTAGGTGCATCCTGGTGTTGTGTGGGGATCACCATCTGCAGAGAGGCTAGTCTTTGATACAAACCTCATCCCCTGCTATTTTTAATTAGATCTAGTTTAAAGTATAATATTCTTCTAGTGGGAGAGACAAAAGAGGATATTTTATTAGGTTACAGCGTGAAAGTGCCATCTATCATGCTGCTCTGCTAAAATAGAATTATCAAATTTTTAATGTTCCTGTGTCTGGCCTGTCTTCTGAAACATGGTATAGTTTTATACACCCTGCTCTTGGTTGTGTGGAGACTGTGTTTGGGTGGAATGAGCATTCTTTATAAATATAGGACAGATTTAAAACAATTCAGTTTATTATTTGTACATTTGTATGTGTGAAGTCACCCTGATTATAGACCAGTGATGCCTTCTTTGTTTTATTTTTTTGTTTTCATGTGTAAGGTTTGAGGGAAAAAACCAGGAATTGTGACAGGTTGTGAAAACTGATCATGGTGTCTTTGCACTCAGGTCTACCTTTGACTCCGCTTTCCTTCAGTTTGCTTTCATGCCCTGTTTGTAGTGACCCCTGGTTTTTGGGCTGGGTGTTGCTCTGCTGGGTTCTTAAGCCATCCCTGTTTCCCATTCCAAGAAGCCTGCAGTGTTGGAGGCTGCTGCAGCCCTGAGCCTGGGCGAGAAACCTTCTACTTCATCTGGGGAGGCAAGGAGGTCTGGAAATAAGTGTCCTCATTTCCCCTCTAGAACTTCAGGACACAGCACTGCCATGTGCTTATTTCTCAGCAGGAGGAGAGATAGGTGCATAATGTAGAAGCAAAACCATTGTGTCTAATTGTCCTAGAATCTTGACTTGAAGTAAATATTTCAAAATATTCCTAGGACTTCTTGAGTAACATCTGCGTTTCTTAAAGAACTAACTGCATTTTTAACATTATTATTAATATGCTATTTCTAGGTAGTGTTGGGGAAATATTGTTAACATCATTACTTATGAGCTTCTGAGGTCTAGTTTCTTAATTTAATTTGGATTTTCCTGACTTGGTTCATTAAAGCCCCTGAGAGGGATTTACATCAAAATTAATTATATCAATGGTCGAATTGCTTAAGTAACTCAGAGAACTCAGTTTTGAATAGGTTTGTAAGATGCTGGTTAAATTGTATGCTTGGGTTTTGCAAAATGAGATGATATAAACCCTATGGGTTCTCATCCAAGATGGCTTTAGTAGAAGTAATGACCTCTGACAAGGACCACAGAAATAACTGCTGCACATATATTTTATAGTTTGTTTTTTTTTCCCTTAAAATTTAGTTGCAGGGTATTGGAAATTGTAAAAAAAAAAATAAATGCAAGTATTGTAATAAAAATGTATACACAAGTAGTCTTCTGTGGAAAGTGTTAATTTTTGTGAAAAGAAAAGAAAACAAACAATGGAACAAGCAGTGATATTTTGCCTCACCATGAAAAAAGGTTCATGTTCCAAGTTCTATACCTAATTTTTTTCTTTCTTTTGGTCTTCCTGCAGCCCCTTTGGTTACTTTTACAGCATGGTCCTTGTACGTTTTTCACTTAAAATAACCATAAAGCTATAAGTTTGGGTTTTGGGACTCTTACTTGATTTCTATCCCTCCCCCTTCCTTTTTGTGGCAATGTAGACCTATAAAAATACGAATTCTGATATGTGAGATGATGTACCTGGTTTGAAAAGCATGAAATGATTACAGTTCCAGAACTGCTGGCTTTTATTGAAAGATTTCTAATCATGACATAGAAAGTGAACATGTAAACCTTGTTTGCAAAGTACTTTGATAGATTTAAAGGGTTTCGAAATCTTATTTAGTTATCTTTTCTTCCAGAAAGGAGCATAAAATACAATGTAATATGATTTAGAATAATCAAAACCAGAATTACTTAGAAAATAGAACATAATAATGTTGTGGTCCTGTTGTTTTATTTTCCTCCAAACAGTTAAGGGCTAAAAAAACCTATTTATCACTTTGCAGTTGAGGAGAAAACACTTGGTGATCCTACCATTTTGTGACTGCAAAGCTTATTTTCACAGAAGGTGAAGGCTGGTGCATCCCTTGCCCTGAACGTGCCTTGAAGTGCAGAGAAACCCATCAAAGTTCAGAGCAGCTCTTTATTACTTTTGCCAGTGTTTGCATTGCTCACTGGGACTTTGAGAAAGGCCAGGAGCTCTCCAGGGGAGTGAGGTGAGTGCCCTGCAGAGCTCTGTGTGCTGGAGCTGAGCAGGCTCTGAAGGGACCAGGGCTGCTCTGCAGGGAGACAATGAGGCTGGGTACTGATGGTCTTTGCACTCCTACAGGACCACAGCTGAGTGGTTAAATGTGAGTCTTGGCAGCATTGAAGCTGATCCTTCAAGTTCCAGTTGCACCTGGTTATGGATTACACACGCTGTCAGAAGCTGCTATCCAGGGTTCTTTCAGAGTTTCTGTAACTCAGAAAAGGAAGCAGTGCAAAAATTTACTTTGTTGGTATAAGTAAATAGTCTTTAAATTCCAAAATACAGTGAAGTCTGTAGAACTAAATAGGGGTCTTAAGGTTATTCCCAAGATTATCTCAGGCTCGTTTGAAACATATTTTGAGGTTTGTGTGGAACAACTTAATACAAATTGGTGCAGAAAAAAAATAGAGAAAAATTTCTTAGGTTTATAATTTGGACGTTTTGGGTTGAAATGCAGTGCTTGAAAAGAACAGATCTGATCAGGTCCAAACAAGTGACATAAATAGCACTAAATCCAAGAGCCTGGATTTAGAGAATTTTCAAAATATTTGTATTATAAATGTATATTTAATTTTGGCTTAAAGAGCCTAAACAGAAAGACTGTATGTGAGGTTTAGGATGTCCTTGAGCTGCAGGTCATGAGAGAACAGGGACAGGAAATATTTTTGCCCTGTTCTTATGGCATCTGCTGTTGAAGGTTGTTAGAAGCAGAATACTGGGATGAGTGGATCCAGGACATCTGTGTGTTCGGTGGGTGGGTGGGGTTTTATTTTGTGTGTGTGTTGTAGGGGTTTTTAAAATTTATTTAGTAAATGCCTGATTTCCTAGAAATGTTTGAGAATTGCTTTTCCACATGGACCTATCTTTAATGTACATCAAAGGTATCAGTGGACTTGTCTGCTCAAGTGCCAAAATGGCCTGCTGCTGAATGCTATTACACAGTTAATTTGTTTCAATGCCATTTTATGTGCATGCTATCAAGGGATGCAATTTCATGATCAAACAGTACAGATCCATCCCTCTGGATGGCTCTGGGAAGTCAGGATGCTCAGAGGAGCCCGTTGGAGACGAGTGTCCCTTTGGCAGCTGCTGGCTGCAGCACGAGTGCTGGGGCTGCCTGGCTCCTCTCTGGGAGCCACTTATGCTGAGAGTGGCCTCAAACCAGACTGGATGTGTCTTTAAATTGGAATAAGTACAGTTTTCAGTGCAATTCTTCTCTCAGTAGTGTACTGGGAGAGATGACATCTCACTGATTTTCACTTTCCAGTTTTTACCACCACTTGAGTGTGCAGGAAAAATAATCTTCCTTTTCTTCACTGTTGCTTCATTGTGCTATATTTTTCAGTTATTATATAGATAGATTATGCTGTCTAATTATAGATAATCCTAGTTAAAGCAAGCAATCTTTGTATAGGGAACATTTCAGCCATGGTGTTTGGTCTTGGCTTGTTTTTAAAGTGCAGCAGGAAAGAGTTTGAAAGGTGCATGCATTTATTTAGTGCTTCTGGGTTTATCACAGCTTACTTGCTGTGAATTTACTGTGCACTGAAATGACATTACCTGGTTGATTTAGTGTGTATAATTTAAGATATTAAAGTAATATTAATGTTTTTCAATAATTGCTCTCTCATTATCAGTATTTTGATTAATAAAAATTAATATTCTGCATCGTCCTAATGGAATAATTAAGATATTTCAACACAGCAAAAAGAAATCCAACTCAACACTATTTCAACAAGAAGATAACCTAATTTTCCCACAAAAGCCTATAAAAGTAGGGGAAATATTTTTCCTTCCCATTTCCATTTCTAGCTTGTCTTCTGAACATCAGGCTAATAACTTCTTGCCATGTTCAGAATATTTCATTTGAGTTCTGACAGTAATAACCATGTTTTATTTGGCTGTCAGGGGCCCTGTAAGATGGAAAGATAATGTGTTCATTCTCTGTCCAGTGGGAAGAAAATACATTGACTGTCTAAAATAATATGAGAAGAATGAGAGCTAGTTAAGTTGATTTTAGGGAAAATAAAAGCAATATATATATTTTCAGTGGTACATTGCAAGCTGTTGGTTAGATGGACATGGGTAATTTCTTGGGGATTCTATAAAACAAACCAAAACAAACACAGCCATGTCTCTTTGTGAACACAGACACCCACTTTTTCTGGAGGTGCCATCACTTGAGATGCTTCCCTGTTTCCTGTACTTTGAGAGGTTTGAACCTTTTCTTATCCATGAAATCATAGGCAATTCAAACTATTGAAAAGTCTGCAGTGAAATAAAGCCTTTAATAGGGAAATGCACTTCCTGGGACATCTGGTTTAGCAAAACTGACTCAAGGAGTTCTGTTTCAAGGAATGTGGCTACATCTCCATCATGGTCCCAGTGCTGTAGCAGTAAGGCAGATGTGTCCTTCTCGGCACTTGCTGGGTTGTGGCACATGGAGAATGCACTCTGTGTTTGCTTACTCTAATTTTAATTTTGTTTGCTTGTTGTCCTGTTGCTGAAATTCAGAATATGTTCCTGAGTTCTTGCCTGGTGGCAGTAGTGTGAAGAAAGGAACTGCTGCCCATATATAAATTGCTTTTCTTCTTTGTCACTCCCAGCTGCCTGAATCTGTTCTCCACCTCAGTCACCTAATTAGTCTAATACTGTAGACTGTAAGTCTTTAATGGAAAATAGCCTGTGCATGGGATTTTAAAGTGCTTGAAAAGATTCATATTTCACAAGAACACAGTAGGTGGATCATTAATAACGGACAGGCAGATCTGGAATCCTAAATCTAAAGAGACACCTGCTTTTGCAGTCCCTTATGTCTCCCAAGGCTGCTGTGGTAGCAGCTCTGCCCTAATTAAGATAAGAAATTCTTTCCTGGTTGATTGTCAGAGTGTAAGTGTGTGGGGTTATTCACTAAGGAAGGCAGAGTTATATTTGGTTGCATTACTGGGTTGTATCTACAAGACCTGCAAACAAAAATTGGGCTGTGTATTCCTTGTAAATGCCTGTGAGGGGCAGTTTCAGCCAAGAGTTGCACGGGGCTCAGTGGCTAAAAATCAAACCATCACTTTATTTTCTGCTTGTGGACAATTTCAGGGAAACTGGGGCAGGCAGCCCCTTATTATTTTCAGCTCTTGTCTAGACTGTCTTTCCTGAGGGTTAGCACTGCTGTGGGTCACACTAGGACCTGCAGGCAGTCGGTGATTATGGTTACATATGTCATGTAGATGGTTTTGGGGAGTAGGAGTACCTTTAACAGGAATTTTTTCTAACTTGCTTTCAGTGTTTCAATTAAAATAACGCTGTAGCTTTCCACAGGCTTCTGTATGACACCAATAAACACTTGACTGATTGCCTGTCTGACTAATTCAGCTGGACACTTGTCAAAATAATCTAAGATCTTTTCATATGTACAAGAGTAAAGATGTCTGATCATCCAAATTTTTGTCTCTAACTGATTCATTTTTTTGCTTGAGCACAGTCAACTCTTATTAGTTTGCTGAGTCAAAGATGTGAAAATGACCTATCACATCATTTCGATGCAGTTTGACTTACTCCTTCAAAATAAAATTCAGATCATGGAACAGAGTATGTTATGAGCACTTTGTAACCTTTTGTTCCTTGCTTTCAGATTAGCCTTAAAACATCAGCTTTGGTCTGGAAAGCAACTGGTGGACACTGTATTAACAGCCATGTCAATCTCATGAACTACATTTTTGTAGCCTTTTACTCAACTGTTCCTTTATTTTAACCATGTGGTTAAGATGATGCACAGCATGTAATACTACTGTAGCTGTTCTCTTTGAACATAGGTTCTGCAGATTTATCCTTAAATTTTGTAAATTATATTTGGTGACAGTTCCCATATCTTTTAATATCTAATGGTTTGATAATTGGAAGTGCAGCTCTTAAGTGGAATTATACAATGTTCTTCTTTATATTATTATTTTCTTCTCACTACATCTCAAATATCTTTGCAATTGAGTAACACAGATGGGTACTTATGTTTCTTAATTTTAGGCATTGGAATTGTGCTAAAGTTAAACTGATACCTCCTGTCTGTATTGCTGGTGGGAGATAGCTACACCCTCCAGAGAGCCATTCAGCATCAGGCACACTGAATTCCCTGCTGGTATGCAGAAACTGGTTTCTCAAAACAAGAGTCTAAGGTTGATGTCTGAAATTATGCAATGCTTCTCCAGGAAAAAGTATTACCAAAGTAAATTTTTTTATGGTTTAACGTTAAGGTCAATTTGCAGAATTAAGCCTGCTGCATGACAGGATCTGAATAGAATGAGCTGAGTGTGTAGCAGACTGTTTGGTGCCCAGGTTGTAGGAAGTGTGTCTGGCTGCTGAATAGGTGCCAAGCAATGTAGTACTTGGTGCTCCTTGCTGGTAGCTGTTCTGCTAACAGCCATGCAAAATCCCAGACTCTGGGCTATCAGAAAAACATCTTCCAGAATGTATGTGCCAAGTTATTACTATGGATTTAGCTGGCATTGGTAACTGGGTTGTGGCAGGAGTGACTGAGATGCCTTGGTGAAGCAGCCTGAATATAGTGACAACTTGTATCTGTAAAGCAACTTTTAGTTTGTAACCACCAGCATTGGTGCCTGCTGCAGGTAAATTACTAAACACAGAATGTAAAATTTTATGCCTAGTTTTCTTATTTGATGACTTAGACCTTGACAGAGAGGTATGAGGAGGAGCATACACAGGATCTCTGTTACCAGCAGCAGCCTGTGGCTGTGTGTGGTGCAGGGAGCCCTCCTCTTTGTGCAGCTGTGGTGCCTGTGCTGGTGCTGATGTTGGCCAGCTCTCCTTACACTGGTTTCAAAGGGTGCACATGATTCTGAAATGGCCACACAGATCACTGCACAGTGAGAATGTGTGGGTGTCTGCTCTTCCCTGGGCAGTCAGGAGGCTCCTGTCTGGCTAAGCCAACAGCTGTGGCCTGTTTGCATGTGTATTTTCTCAGGCCAGAAGTTACCTGGTAGGCTCTGTAGTGCCCACTGGCTCCATGCTGCATGGCCCTTCTCCAGGAGAGTTGCCCCATCCTCAGCTTCAGGGGTTATGGTGGATGGAGTTCTGGATTTTTAACCAACTCCCAGGTTTTGGGGAACACAGCAGACAGATGATACATTGATCTGAAATTTTTCATTCTATAGTTGGTCACTGGTCTTAAATTATTTTTTCACCAAAGGGTGACAGACGATCCAACTTTACAGAGTTATTTAGGGATTAGAGGAAGGAGGAAGTAGGAGCATCCCTGCAGATTTCACCACCAAATGCCTTTTGCCAACACTGAAACTTGTACTGTTTCCTTGTCTGACTGTGCTCTGCAGGGAAATCTTGCAGGAGGAATTTAGGAAACTGGTCTCTGTCAGCTCAGTTTGAACTGTTTCTACCTGACAGACTTGCATGCAAGATATACTGGACTTTGAGTGAACCTCTTAGGAAAACAAACCCTATTTCTACTTTAATGTTATAAAGTAAAAAAATTGGGTCAAATGTGTGTTTCTGATGAGAATTAATCACAGCTTGAGTGCCTTAGTTGAATGATTTTTTAAAATTATGTAGGCACAGGGTTTTTTGTTGGTTTTTTGTTTCAGGATTTTTTTTCATTCTTCTGTATTACTAGATTTCTAGGATCAAAGTGAACATGGTGAAAAGGCAAGTGTGCTGTTAAATCAGTGTAGTTTCATTTTACAGGATTAGGAACTGTTTTAAAAGTTCAAATTCAGGGCTTTCTTATAGGAAGTGTTTGCTGGAAGGTGAATGGAAAAGTACATTGGATCAGCAAAGTGTAAATTAGATTCCAATGTACTTCCAGTGCAATATTCAGAGTAGCCTATATTGAACTGTTCATTGCTTTTGCAAACAAGTCTCAGAAGTTTTTTGAGTTTTTTTTCTGGGGGAGCTTGGTGAGTGATCCAAGCTGTTTTGTGCTTTCGAAAGTCGAGTGTGCTTTGCATTTCTTCACCCACCTTTCTCTGTGGTTTTCCACTTCTGTGCAATCAGCTGAGGAGGAGAAACCTCCACCTTATACAAACCTTATACAGCCCTTCTGTGCTGGGCATGTACCATGGTCCCTGTTTTGGGAAGCAGGGAGTGTCGAGGTGCATTGTGTGAATCCAGAGTACAGGACATGCATCCAGCAGGCAGGACAAGCACAGTATTCTCACTTGAAAGAGCAATGCAAAACACTGAATTGAGTTCTTAGAAACACTTGTCCTCTTGAACATCTGCTGCTTCAGCTCTACAGTGATTCACACCAGGGCCACAGTTTCTTCTCCAAGTTACAAGTACATTCACCTCCTGGTCCTGGTATTTGCAGGTATTTGGATACTCAAGAAGGTTCCTTTACTCCTGGTTTTAGGGTTGGGAGTGGAGTGAAACGAGCATGTAAATAGCTCCAAGTGGAGCTAAAGTTTACTTGAGGGAAGGATTGTTGTAAAACCAAAATGATGATGCTCAGTTGTTTTCTCAAAGGATTCTTCACATACCAAAGACTTGATTGGATCCTCCTGGCATTTTAAAGATACAGTTTGCTAAATTAGAACTGAAGGAATATAGCTGGTAACAGGCCCAAACTAAACTTTATTTATGCAAGACAAGAGATAAAGAATGAACAGAAATATGTATAAAGATTGCAGCTTTCTGGCAGTGATGGGAGAGTGAGGGGAGATTAGGCACAGTAGTGCTACTGGGGGGAAATTTAAGTGGCCTCAGAAGAAGCGACTGCCGTGTCTCCTCCTCAGCACAATTTACTTCCTGAATTTCAGCTGTAAATTAATGACTGCTGAATCCCACCATGAAGGGGTGGGGAAGGCTGCTGTGTATGTGCTGGCTCTGAGATACATCACTGTTACCTATTCTCTGCTGGTAGCATGTGAGTCATGTGGTTTAATTCCAGCGCTGCATCTGCTGTGCATTCCTTCTGAGCTGGTCCTGAAATCTTCACTCCTGTGGGTCTTCTCCTTGCCTTGACATCACTGCCTGTGCTGCTGCCTCCTGCTCCCACCCTGCATGCCCTTGTTACCTTTAAATGCTGCCAATATACATGCTTCCAGAGAAAAAAGTGCATTACCTGTCCACTGGCTGCTGCAGGGAGCCATGATACAGCTGTGCTTTATACCAATGCGTGCACTGTTCTTCCCTCACGTAAATGCACGTGTGTTTATTCTCCACTCACCTTTGAGAAGGGTGAAGGCATCTGAGATCATAAAATATCTGTGTGGGACAATTCTAAGCTACCAGTGCCAAAATAGAAAGGACATATTCCAGTATGGTGTAACTTCTCTTTCCTCTCTAGTTTGTTGTTTGCTTTTTTCCCCTTGTCTTTTCCTCCTGTCTCCCCATGATGTCTGAATGTGAAAGGATGGTGGAGACAGTTCAGGTGGTGTTTGCCTTTTCCTCAAGGTAATGATGGCATCCTGAGGTTGTTGTTATTTGGGTTAGTTTTGGAAGACAGTTGTGACTGGCAGCACGTGTGGGTGGACTGGGCTGGGGGATGCACAACTCCTCTGCTCTCTGCCTTTTGATTTTGCTTTGCTCACTGCCAGGCTGAGGGAGCATTTGTGGGAACTGGCATGTAGTGAGAACTGCATTTTCTTTCTGTTTGATTTCTAAAGGAATTGAAAATTTCAGTTTGGATTGAGCTTTTTGCACGTTAGCTCCATGTCCTGGTACCAGCACAGCAGTCTGACAGATTTACATTTGTTTGCATTTTTAGGCAGCTGCACTAGTCCACCTCTGAGGACTAATCTTCTTTTCTTCTGCACTAGTTATTTTGGAATTAAGCATAACATGGAAATATTACATATTCCAAACTTGAGGATTTATCACTTGGAGTTTTAAGGGACTTAGCACAGCTCAAGTACTCTTGGTAAACTAACATAATTTTAAATTTTAATTTAGATCAGCTTAAGGACAAAATGCTTTATCAGTGATCTGTAAATTGTATTGACTACAACTCAGAATGCTTAAAAAATTATTTTCCAGCCATTTGCCACTTCTCATAAGGAATTTGATGATGATTATGGATATAATAAGGAGATGCATTGTTTCTGTTCATTGTACAGTCTCAGGCCAGTGCTTTCAACTATATATGCCTAAAGTTAGGTGTAATCAAAGTGTATTTCAGTACCCTGTGGTGGTTTCTGAGGAAGATGTTACAGCCACTCTTTGTGTCTCAAAGTTGGATCACTTTCAAAGGCCTTGCCTGGTCCTTACACCAGTTAGGTCAACAGTGGTTGGCATTGTAGAAAATAAGAACATAAAAGGAAATGACAGTTCATTTCCTCAAATTATTTTAATGTGTTGAACTTACATACACAGACATGGGCACACAGAGCAGGCTACCTAAGGTATTTAGCAGCTTCTCCAGAGATGTATGTCCTTTACTAGTGAGTGCCCCAATATACACAGATCTCAAATTATTTGAGTGACAATGAGGAAAAATGAAGAAAAATGCCTGTGTTTTGCTCTCTACCCTCCTCCCTGACCAGGCAGTGACACCAGAGCCTGTCCAGGGCAGTCACCAGCAGCAGATCAGCCGTGGAGCTGCCTGCCCCCCCTGCCGCCTGCTCTGCCCCAGGGCAGAGGGTGGTCCGTGAGCTACCGCTTTGTTCACTGGTGGTGCTGGAGCTTCACGATGAGGAGGCTTCCCTCCTCTTCCCCTCACTTCTGGCAGATGACTATTCTGCTATTTTTCTTGCTCATCTGCTCCCTCAGATATGCATGGCCTGCACTCTGCTTCTCTCACACTCTGTAGGCTTTGCATTTTTGCGTTACATCCCATTTTGCTGTGCGTTCTCCCCAAGACGTTTGAGGTTCCCATCTCAGGAGTTCCTGCCAAGTTCTGATCTCAGCATCTGTTCCTGACATTATCCAGATGCTCTAATTTTGGGGCCTTTAAAAACATGACTTTTCTGATCCTGAAACCCAAGTAAGCTGAAGCACAGATACGATCATGAAAGTGTTAATCTAATTGTTAAACAATATAGTTGTTCTGGAAAGGACACTTTTGACCACAAGAGTTTTTGCAATTGCTGGTATGTGCTGAATGTAAATTAATTCATTGTGCCTGGGATAAGGTTACTTTTGTGTAGCTGTGGCTAGATGGAGCTGTCAGAATGCGTAACACGGTTTGATTTATGTGCAAAGGCTACATGTGTTAGACTTTCCTGGTATGTGCTATTCATTTACCTTCTGTGGGCTTCAATGGTGATACCCTTTTACTGTTTTAGCACAGGTGATATAACGTTTGGTAATTATTTTGGAAAGTAGAGAAATCATTTGGGATACAACAGTTAGGCACAGAGACTCAAATATGGCTTGCTTTTAGTGAGGGGCAACATTATCCTAAAGCAAGGACATTTGAAACAGTAATGAATGCATAAATGTTTCTGATTAAATGTGTATTTTTTTGTTTTAGTGTGGGCAAAGTTCTTTTAATAAGTGAATGTCTCCAGTGAGGCAGGTAATTTAAAAGTGGTCTTGCACATGAGAAAAGGTGACCCCTAATGAAAAGTAAAAAAAACTGTTCTTTTTAGAAGCTATGCTGTCTCTCATTTTCAGTCTTTGCCTTTTAATAATAATTGCTAAGATGTTTTAATTAAAAGCAGATCTGGGAGGTATTATCTGCTTCCTCTGTTTAGTCCTTTTAAATGTTAATCACTTTTGACAGCATAATTTACCCAGCTACCTGTGTTAGCCTTATGCAATGTATCTGCTTTGTGTGGCACCAAAATACAAACTGCACCCCAAAAAGGCTTTCTAAAAATGCATACAATTGCAAAGATTAAATGTGGCAGGAGAAATACAAAGAAAGAAGAATTGAATGAAGATTTAATGAGACAGTCAGAAAAGCTATTTCAAGATGGCTGGAGCTTCCCAAGAAATGATTCTTTCACAAGAGGTAACCAGATTGAATTCACTTCTGTTTCTGCTGAAAGACATTTAGAGAGCAGTGGAAGGTAACAGGCAAGATTGGAGGTAGCCTTGGGGCTTGTGGACAATGTCTATCAAGCAGGATTGTTAGGTGCATGCAGAACATGTAAAAAAAGAGAGAAGAAAAAAAGATCTTGGCGCCTGCTCCCCACCCCCTCAACCGTATTGCAACCCTTAACTTGTAATAGGAAAAATGAAAGGAAACTATAAATTAATCAGAAGAATTTATTTATCTGTAGGTTGTAAAAAAATAATCTTTTGCTACATGAGTCAAACAGCTTGTTTTGTGTGATGTTTTTGAATGGAGACTTTGGTAATCAGATTCCACACACTCTTTAACCTTGTGCAAAATTTAATGAAAAACAGAGTTACTACTGAATATACTGTTTTGCCAGCTCAACAAAAGATGTTAAGTTCTGCATATTTTTGCATAATAAAGATGAGTGTTGACAGTGTAATGATCCATTTGGCACAGATAAAATCATGAATGATTTTAATAACCTTACAACAATATTTGAAGTCACTATGAAATATAGACACTTCAACCAGGGACAGGCCTGCTGGCCCGGTATGAAGTGTCAGCTACTTTTATAACCTTAATTTTTCTAGGAGAGAAAAGAGGAGAAATATAGGCTAGATGAGCCCTGAGGAGATGAGGAAGCATTATGGGACCTACAGAATGGAAGAGATGTGTTTTGAGATTTTCAGTGCAATCCTTGTCCACAGGTTGAAGCTGATGGGTTTTGGCAATGCTTGTGTCTCCTTCCCTAGACTGCATGACACTTATATTATGTGTTGAAAAATGCATTTTATGGACATGGGGTGAGTCAAGGTAAAATGTAAGAATGATAGTCTGATCCCAAATTTGGTAGCTTGAAGCAATTGTGCATACAACTGTAGTTTCTTTTTTTTTCTTTTTTTTTCCCTTTAACACATGTTTTTTTTGTATTCATCCATCCAGGTGATGTAGTTGCATTTGTCCCAGTTCCACAGTGATTTAAGGAATTAATTTTCAAAATTAGTCCTGAAAATAAGTCTGGAGTCTTTCAAGCTTTCACAGGAAATGATTTAGGGGTATAATTCTGTCAGAAGCCTCTATTTATGTTCCTGTTTCTTTGCTTATAATGCTCTACATCCCTATTAAAGAAAGAGCACTGCAAGGTAGAGGCTTCTGCAGCAAGTTGTCAAGAATCACAAGGCTGATGCAAAATTATTGTTAGAATAATATGAGCTTTACTGGTCATTCTTGCATTTCAAAGGAAGAAAAGCACATGACTGCCAGTAAATATGTTTTCAAGATGGATGTGACAATAGTAACCTGCTAGTTTCCTTCTGAGGTTCTCTCTTCTTACTCTCTTATTTCTTCCTGCCATTTTTTTTCTGTTTGTGTTCATAAGGACTTAAGAGGACAGATTTGAAAAGTTACCAGGTGGCTTTTAAAAGCAGAATTTCAAAAATACCTGAGCATCTGATTTCGAGCAATTTTATGGGGAGAAAATACATGGGATGAATTTCCACAACCTTATCTGCCAAAATATTGTTGAAAAAGTAGCTCCAGATGATTTTGAAAATGGTTTTGGCATTGGGAGCCCAGATTTTAATGAATGTCCCTGGGGTTGTGCTACTAAGTCATTAAATCTGGTATTTTTTGGGAAATAAATGGAGGCACCACCTCCTCCTAGCAGGCTGCAGCATGTGGTAGATGGAAATTTACCTGGGTGTGAATGAACCAGGCTTTTTGAAATCCATACAGAGATCACTGTAGTCTTCTTAGCTGTAGAAAACCTGAAGGTGTTTAGGAAGATCCTCTCCTCTTCTGGACTATCAAATGCTGTCTAACATTGTGTTTTACTTAAGAGCAGGCTCTGTGTTTGGCATAAGTTCACACAATAACTGAGGTGAGTCAAGATCCTGTGTCTGGGCATTGCCACGGGATGGGACAACCTCCATGGATCTCCTGGCATGTGTCATTTGCAGTCAGCCCAGTGCTGTTGGACAGCTACCTTTTATTCTTAATTTTGTAAGGATAGCCCTAATGTAAGTTAAGTTGCAGTATTTTCACTATAGTTACATGTTAAAATAATAAAAACTGTTAGTCACAAGGGAACAAGCAGTCATTTGCATTTAGAATATTTTAGAAGCTTATTTAAAGAAGGGAGGCAAGAATTATTGTCTAATGTGCTGGTTATTTTTGTCATTATACACAAAATGAAGAATACTGTTATTGTTGTCTTAAATGTTAGAGTTAAATGATTCTCTCTGATTTTTTTTTTTAAAATCTAGATAATGAAGTTAGTTAAAAAAGCACCATATCTCATTGTTTTTCAGACCTCTGAAAAGTTTGGGGGGGTGGGGAGGGGATGTGTTACACAAAAGGCAAAAGGCACACAGTTTTACCTTTTGAACAGACCTTGACGTTTATTTAAAATAAGCCTAATTTAATCGGTATTGTATTGCACACTGAAGATAATTTAGGCTAGTGTCAAGGACAAGTGTTATCTATTCCTTTGTTGTAGTGAGGTATTGAAATAATGAGTGGAACAGAAGGGAATCAGAAAATGTTTGAAGTTTTTCATCTGTGTCTCTAGATGGGTATTTTTAATCACATTCTCCTGGCTTTTGCATGCAAATTACACTGAACAGCACACACTATATAAAATGAAGAGCTGTATTTTACAAAATCTATTTTCTTGAAGTTTAATAAGCTTGCAAAGATTGTCCCGTGCTTTAACTAACTAGTTACCTTTTTGTACCTCAGCTGAAATTAAAATCTTAGAATTTAATGCTGCTGTTTTGATCCTGTAGCAGAGGAATGGAAAGCCTGGTCTTTTTCTGGAGGTTTCTGAAACCATTTCTTTCTTGGTACTCAATGACTGCAGCTCCTGATGACAGAGGAGACAACTGTTAAGATTTAATACATTTTTATTTCAGCAATATATCTTGCTATGTGACACCAGCCCCTCTAATAACCCAGAGTCTGGATTACTTACTGCACAGCGTCTCTGCTTAACTGCTGACCTCTGTGGCAGAAATAAAACACTGAACTCCTGTATGGGCTGGGCTTTTGACTTGGAAATCTGCAGACCTGCAGAGTCACCCCATACTCCAAGCTCAGCTGCATGAACTGCAGTCAGGGTATCCTTTTGAGCCTTGTCCTGTAAGAAGGCAGACTTTCATAGTGTGCTCTGAAAGTGTGAAATTGCTTCGAAAGTAATACCAGCATCATCGTCCTCCACGTGGTTCACATGTACTCACTGTGCTGAGGAATCAAAAATGAAGAGATGAAATTGGCTTATTCACATATGAGATGTGCCCCAACTACTTTCCAAGCACAGTGCTCTCTCTTCTAATACCATGTTTTCTTCATGCACCACTTTAAATCCAGGATGGATATAATTTTTTCGTATTTCTTTTCAAAATGAGCTGAGGAGGTACCATAGTAAATCACATATTGTGGTAATTCTGCGGAGTATGTCCTTAACTGTGAACAAGAGAACTGTTGGTACAAAAGTACTTTGGAAGAAATATTTTATGTGTAAATTGAGGATTTAGGAAAATAACAGGGCAGCATATACAGGAAAGTATTATATATGCTTTCAAAGGAATAGTCAGTGAAGAAACAACCCATTAAAAAAAGTCCATGATAAAACCTTGTGATTGAAAAACTGTCCTATTTAGGACAGAGATATTTTCTCCAGCTATTCTCATAGCCCAAACAAGCATGGATTTAAGCATTTTTGTACCTGTCGTATGGAGGGCTTGTAACAATTGTGGGAAGCAAACTTCTCTCTAAGCATAATATCTTAATTTTTGCTGAGGAACATAAAAGAAAAACAAAATTGTTTAAAAGAAATTAGGATGATGTTTTCTCTTCTTACACTCTTCGCCATAGTTCTGCTTTTGGTGGGAAGCTGGGAAATATTTTTATCCCATGATCTTAGCCAAACCAGTTCTGCAGTGAGATGTGTCTGCAGCATTTCTGCTGTCTGGGCTCCCATGGCTGACTCCATCCTCTGTGAGGTCAGGGTGCAGCCATGGCACTGCCCAGTGTTCACCAGGGCTGAGCTGAGCAGCTGTGGGTACCAGTGCTGAGGGCTGTGTCCACTGAGGAGCCTGGGACCAGCAGCTGATTGCAAGGGCTTGTGTAGCGTTCCTTGGTTACAGTTAACAGCAGAGTTCAGAAGCAGAGTTAAAGTAACAAACTGCAGCTTCTAGACCCGTTCCTGGCCAGGGGAGTATGCCCTGCTGAAGAGAGACTCACCTCCTGCTCCATGGTCCTTCTGCCCACTCTGTCAGCTTCATGACCTGTGGAGAGTTTCTGCATTTCTGGGCTGGCTGGCTGTGGGAGCTGACCATTGTGGATGTCTGGGGAAGAGCTGCTCATGGAGGCCAACATCCAGCCCTGGTGTTGGACTTGCTGTGCCCATGCAGTAGGTTTAGGGGGGAGGGAAGCACGTCAGAAGGGCTTTGCAGGATAATCTGTGTGTGCTCTGTATGTCCTTGTGTCTGTCTGTCAGTCTGTACGTGTGGGCTGGTGGTTCAGCTCTTGGACAGTGCATTAGATGCAGAGGTGGTGTCTGGTACAGTCAAGGGGTGAGATCATGGAGAACCAATCCAGCCCTCCAAGCAGGCAGCTCAGTGTCAGCTAACACTAATAGTCCTTGTAATAATTTTAACTCTGTTCAGTTATTGTCTTATTTCTTTGTCTAATCCTCAGCCTGATTTATACCATGGAGGTCGGGTCAAGAGCAATTCAGACAGAATATACAAAAATGACTTTTCCAGGGTGCCAGAGTAATGCTTGCTTTTAGACTGTTGCTCAGCAATAAGGAAGAGAAGGGAAAAAAGTCTTTCAAATATATGTAATATTAAATTAATATTTTAAATATTTTAACATTTTAAATATATTTTAAATATTTTTAATAGTATGAGAACTTACAGAATAGTACCTAAAACTGCATTTAATTCCTACTGGGAGAAGATTAGATTGCAGTTTAATATTGATTCTAGAATTTCTCAGATCAAAGTGCCATGGGAAATGAATAATCTAAAGCGACGTTTTAATAAAAAGCTTGTATATTTACTTCAGAATCATTTCTTAGATTTAAAGAATCATGAAAGCAGAAGATTTTAAGACTACCTGTAAAATTAAAGTATCCTTCAAATCAATAGATGAGTTTTGATCTTGCAAATATGATTTAACTTGGTGTGTTATGTTGAGCTTTGAAAGCGAGGGGTGCCTACTTAGTCAGCAGATTTGGGCACGACTTTCATTGAGACCTGTGATGTATTTTCCAGCAGTGGTTATTTTATCTCATGAGACTTTGAGGGAGCAGATTAAGTTCAGCATAGGTAAATGCAGAGTCCTGCATGTGGGCTGGAATAACCCCACTCAGCAGTATGGGCTGGGAGGCTGCTCCCTGCAGGGACAGACCTGGTGGAGAACACCGTGAATGTGGGTCAGCAGTGCCCTTGTGGTAAAGATGACCAACTCCATCCTGGGCTACAGGAGCAAGTGTGCAGCTAGCAGGTTCAGGGAAGTGATTAGACTGCACAATGTGCACTCACAGCCCAGAAAGCCAACCATATCCTGAGCTGCATCCAAGGTGCCGTGGGCAGCACGGCGAGGGAGGGGATTCTGTCCCTCTGCCTGCTCTGGTGAGACCCACCTGGAATGCTGCATCAGCTCTGGAGTCCCAGCACAGGAAGGACAGTGACCTGTTGAAGTGAGTCCAGAGGACACCATCAAGAGGATAAGAGGGATGGTGGAGCACCTCTGCCATGGGCAAAGGCTGAGAGAATTGGGATTGTTCAGCCTGGGAAGGAGAAGGCTTCGGGGTGACCTAATTGCGGCCTTCAGCACCTGAAAGGAACCCATGAGAAAAAGGGAGAAGGATTTTTTACAAGGAGTGCAGTTACAGGGCAAGGGAGAATGGATTCAAACTGAGAGTAGGTTTAGATTATGTATTAGGAGGGAATTCTTTACTGTGAGAGTGGGGAGGCACTGAGGCAGGTGTCCCAGAGAAGTTGTGGATGCCCCAGCCCTGGCAGTGTTCAAGGCCGGGTTGGATGGGGCTTTAGGGAAGGGTGCCCCTGCTCATTGCAGAGGGCTTGGAACTGAGTGATCTTTAAGGTCCCTTTCAACCCAAATCATTCTGTGATTCTGTGATTTTTTTCTCTGCTTCTGGAATATTTTTGGCCTTCTCAATATAACCAAGACATTGCAGAGCTATCGGTGAATTCGCAGGCTGGAAGCCATCACAGGGCAAGGGGGACCTTTAGGGGGGCTCTGTGACCGTGTGGCTCCCCAGGGCACAACACTTCTGGTGTGACTGCTCTCCAACAGGGATGCTGAAGATGGAACTGGCCTTTCCTGCAGGGTGCACAGGAGCACTGTGGGGGACAACAGACACATCGTAACAAGGAAAGTTTCAACTCCACATAGGGAAAAGGATTTCTTAAAACCAAGAGGGCCAAATGCTGGGAGAGAGCCTGGAGAGGTTGTGGACTGTCCATTCTGTGGGTTATTAAGAAATGCACCTGGATGTGGCTCTGAGCAACCTCCTCTCACTGACCCTGGTTTGAACAAGGGCTTGGACTAGTTGATCTCTTCCAGTTCAGGTTATTCTGTGATTCTGTATGAGCTTACACTTCTGTATAATTCACTGAAAATTTAATACTAAGTATTAATATGATGGTGCAGTGTGATCCTTTAAATGCCCTTATTTTTCCAAAAGTGATAATGCAGTAAAGTTATTGTGAAAAGTTCTTTGTTTGGCTCCCTTCCAGCTACTTTACTTTGAAAAGTTTTATGAAAAGCTAGTTCTAGTTTCATGGCTGAAGTGATTAATTAGGACAGCTAATGATTTTCTTGAAATTATAGAGATTTGTTTGTGCTACAGCTTATCCTAAATTGAAAGAGTGCTTGCCCTTTTTCTCCTTTAAAAATGCTGGGTGATGTCTAAGTCTGTAGAGGGGATGCTCAGGTTGCACATCCAGCACAGAATGACTCTCAGATGCTGGTATTTTGCTAATTGATTTTCTTTTTGTTTTGTTTTTAATATCTGTGTGCAGTAGTGTATTATTTGTGAAAATACCTATTCCGTATTTTCTCTCACCAGCTCATTGAAACAGTAGTTATATTTAAATGGGTTTTTAATGAGCCATGTAGAAAAGTGAAGCTCAAGGAATAATAAGAATTTGGGTCTGCCATGGGGCTATTAAAGTCAGTTCAGTCATCACAAAACCTGCGAATTGATTTTGTATTTAGTTTTTTTCATTTCTAAATAATAATTGGCTACTCCCTTGCTAGAGATTTTCCTGAATTTTTTTTTTTTTTTTCTCTTACACTCATCTGTTCATTCACAAGCAACTTGTGTTTTGGGATGTTACGGAGTCTGAGGTGCCATTAGCTGAAATCTGATTTACTGCTGGGCCTTATTAAACAAGCACTCCTTAGTTCTGCATTGTAGCACGGCCTGAGTAACACACAGGCTGCTTTGGGTATAAATGGTTTTTGCCAACCCTAAAGAGTTGCTAATATTCTCTTGCAGTCTCCCTCACTTGTGCTGGTTGCAGAGGATGTGTGTAGCCAGTTGTTGGTGCCTTGCTAGTTCACTGTACAGGCTGGCTTGAGACTAGAAATGCTTTTTGCTGAGGAAAGGATGCCAGTGATGTTCCTGTTCACAGTTTTTGCCAGCCTTCTCCATGCCCTCTTCCCAGGTGCTTGCTGCACACGTCTGAAGCACATGGCCATGCTGGGAAAGGGGTTGAAATCTCCCCTGTCAGCAGCCCAGGTGGCTGTCACAGGGAGAGCAGTCAGAGACCTGTGCAGTGGGACTGCAGGACAGGGCTGGCTTAGCCCTCCGGCATCAGCAGTTAAAGGAAACGCTCGAGGTAGCAACTTCAGGGAAGGATATTTTCACAAGGCTAATTTAGGTTTTAGAGTCTCGTTTGAACCATCAAAATCTATTTTCAAGAACTGTAAGTCCCCTGTGAAAAAGTTCAGTGATAAAGTGTAAACTGAGAGCCAGAATCTTTGACAGCATCGGTGCCTCAGCAGAGGTGTGTGGTTGAGCTGCTCCCTCACTTGGAGCTGTCTCAGAAGGTCTGTGCTCTCTGTTCTCCTAGAGCCAGAAAAATGACAGCTCGTGTGAAAGGCAGTTTTGTCCCTGGATGGGCATCCTGCAGGAGAAGCTGTGCAGCATAAATGCCAGAAGACCATAGCAGCTGTGCAAGGGAAGACCACATCTGGAAGTTGTATAGACCAGGAGGGGAAGTGCAGGGTTCAGCCAGGGGAATCCAGACACTTTGGGTTGCTTAGCAGATTTAAGTACTGAACAATTGGCCACTGAACAGCCAGAACAAATTAGGAATGGTCTTGTACGAAATTATCTCCTAAGTGTCCTTCTGGTGAGAAGAAACGAGATATTTAAAATGGCTCCTAATAATCTAAAAAAGGAAGTGATTTCAGTTTCACTCATTGTTAAAAGGAGTAGATAAGAAGTGTAGAGCCTCTGAAACCCAGAGGATGTGAAAACCAGAGGATCAGTTACTGTCTTTCTAGCAGGAGAATGGAGCTGTAATCCTCAGTGATATTAAGATAGTTCTGAAATAATTGCTAGGGCCTACACGTCAACCAGTATCAGATTCATCAATAAATATCATCACAGAATTAGCAAATTTTAGACAAATACTTAGGAATATGCAAAATTCAAGTGGTCTTTTTGACAATCTTATCATAGTGGTGGAAAAATACAGCAGAAGTTTCTATCTTTATGAATTTCTGTGGAGTGAAAGCTTTCTGGCTTTGTGGTTTTGTGCTGAAGAGGGTTGACTTGATTGGACCATTTGATAGTTATGAATTGGTTTATACGATGGTAGTACTTAATGAAAATGTAAACAGCCATTGCTGGTGGAAATATTTTTTTAATCCATTAATTAACATTCAAGTACTTAATCTAGTCTATTAATTAAGACTGCATATGTGTTTACTAATTTTTAATTACTTTAGAATAGACGGAAATTGTAATAATTAATGTTGGAATGCAGTCTGCTGCTGCTGTGTCAATATTAAAATAAATCAATCTTCTTGCCTTTTATTTATTTAAGTAAATATAACCTGGTTAGCATCATGTGTTGAGTCCCAGACAGAGCAATAGAGAAGCTCATCCTCTCTTTTAGGAAGAACAAGATCTTGGAATGTAATTAATTCAGTACAAGCTGGTGTTATAGAGGGCTGAATGCAGTCATAGGCTGGAATGCCTTCCTCCTATCCCAGAACCAAAGGCGCCTCAGTAAAACTCTGTTTTGATATCACAGGCTGCAAAATAATTTCTTTATAAGCCATTTGCTTGATGAAGCTAATATATTTAGCAAAAAAAATTATATTACTTTGCCTTCATTGTTTGTTTGCTATGGAAAGACTCTATCAGTCAGAAGAGAAGAGCATCAAGTTGCTGGCTTTTAAACTGTACTCCTATATTTTTTTGTCTTCAGAGGATAAGGGTAGCAATAAAAGAACCCCCACACCTCTTGAAATATACTGATGATGACAAGTATGGTTTTACAGCTGGGATAATTGTTGAATTTTACTGTAGTTTTGTATTTTTTAAAAAAGAAAAGCACTGGTCGAACACTTAATGCTATTACTTTTTAAAATAATTGTATCTTTTGTTGATTATTCACACAAAATTGCTCATATTTCTTGCTGTGGAGTTTAAAAAATATTTTAGTTTATGTAGCTGACCATCTGAAGATTTACTCTAATTCCATTGCTGAAATGGGATTAACCTTTCCATAAGTTACGATCCGAACAAAGCTGCTGTCTTTATATCTGAATGCTTTAATGACTATTTGAAACTTATTTTTTCTTGGAAAAGTTGTATACACATACACTGGGGACCAAAATCTTACATTGTTCAAACTGATGACACTTCCTGTGCTATCATACCATGATAAATGGTGATAATAAAACCACTCACCTTTCTGTTGCTTTTGCTGTATTATAACACAAAATTTAAGCATGCCAATCTAAATGAAGCCTGTCATTTATTAAATTTGTTTTGGGATGACAAGGTGGTTTTGTTTTTACTTCCTTTTATTTCCTATTTGCAGTTCAGTGATGGAAAAATGCAGATAGTCCTGTTGTCTCAGGTGATTAAAACTACTGTTACCTATAAAACCATATTCCATGTCTTTGATACATTCAAGCTGAGGTCCCATGGAATAGGGAGTAGATAAAATATATTGTAATAATTATTATTTATTAACTATTGTTGATACGATATTTTATCTTTGGTGTAGGTTTGTCTTTCATAAGGAAAAATAAAATTGAACCAATCCAAATGGCACCAGTACTCACTGAATTCCAGTGGAAGTTCTTTTAAGGAGCTGGTAGTGGTCTAATATTGAACAGCTAAGCTATTTTCTTTATTAATGCATTACTATAGTTTTTTCAGTCCTTCTGCTGTTCATTTCTGCATAAGACTGGATGTTATGATGAGTTTCTCAGGTCACTGCAGGTGATGAGATCTAAAACTGAAGGACAGAGAACAGGAGGCACAGCTCATTTCAGGTATTGGAAATAATAGTGATTCTCAAAAGGTTAAGGTAACTTCAGTCATTTATTTTTTATTAAAGAAGAAAAAGATCAGCATGGAAGCAGTCTGCTGACAGTAAAGATGATGTTTCCAGAAAAGATAGTCATCTTTGTTTTCTACTCTCGTTGGAAATCTGACATCTAAAGCCCAGCAAAATACCATAGGCTTACCGTTGACTTTAAGGCTGATAAAAGCTGGTCTAGTAATGAGTGCTCTGTTCTTTGCCAAATTAAAAACATTTCTGTGGCCTTTAAACATGACTCATTGATTGAGAGGCCTTTTCCCTGGCACAGAGCAGTGTTTATCACTGTGGGTTCCTGCAGCAAAGGATTCCTTCATAACCCACTCCTGTGGTTCCTTCTACATGGCTGTAAGGTGTGTCTGAAAGTCTTTTGTTTAATTCCTTCTTCCAGCAAGGATGGTAGTCAAGGTGTGATCTCTGGGCCTCCCCCAGTACAATTCCTCTCCTCAAATAATCTCCTTTGATTAAAATAAAAAGTGTTGGAGAAATCAGGGATAAATGCTTGATATCGAAATACAGTACAAGATGTTTTGGCTGTCTTTGTTTCCTGTGAGCTCATCATCTTGCAGAATGGCATACCAGGGTCTGGAAATCAAGATTCAACAGTGTTTATTTGCATTAAGTCTTCCAGTCCCCAAAACTTTCTAGCTCATTATGAGGACTGAGTGTACCGTTGTAGTGTGTTTTACAACGAACTTCCTAACCTGTGTTCCTAACACCAATTAGATTTGGAGAAGACTTACATGGCTTGTGTTTCTTCATGCTGAAAAAATGTTACAACTTGGCATGCTTTTTAATGGAACTGGAGCCTTTTGAAGGTTTGATGCTGTCAAAACAGTGAATACCTGCAAAAAATGATAAGATCAAAAGCTAAGCTTGAAATAAGAAACATTCATTTTTAGATGTTTTGAAGTTACAGGTTGTAGACTGTCTAGAATAAGCAAAAAGCAGGAGGCAACTTAGGGTAGGAGATAACATATATAGAGATTTATATGCACATACCTTTTTGCATATATATAATATCTATAAAATACTTGCAGCTGCATGCATCGAATAATATTTTTCAATCAGCCTCAAAGGAACAGAATGTAATTGGGGGATTTGTCTTGATACATGACATGCAAAGGACAAAAAGATTTGATGTTTCATGCCTGGGATTCTTAAATGCTTTGTTTGTCTTTTGTTGTAATACCTTACAGATCTTCACTTGTGGATTAATTTATTTTCAGTTGCTGGAGATTGGTAATTAGCTTGCTATAAAACAGTAAGAGAATTATGAGTAAAGTTTTAGAAGCATATTTTTGTAAGCATTGATATTTCACAACATGTTAGAAAATTAAATTTCCAATACTCTTGAGCTACTGACATTTTGGTGTTGTCACGTCTCTTTTGTGTGTAGATTTCTCAAGCATAAAATAATGACTTTTATGGTAAAAACATGTTCCAGCTGTCTGCAGCTGCAGTCTGGTTTTCCTGCTGCTACCTGCCTTTCAACTAGTACTGGAGAGAGCATGGATCCTTTGTCCATTACCAGTTTCTTCTTTCTATTTTTTGCGTGCCTGAGCCTAAATTTGCATTAGTTATGGAATTACTGGCAGAAGTTTCTTACTCTTTGTAATTTCAAAATGACTAGTTAAAAAGAGTAAATGCCTGAGAGTACTTGCAAAAACTGAATTCCCAAATGGTTTCCACTTGGACTTAGAGTTGAGGTTTTGAATTTTTATTATTTGTGCTTATGTAAGTTAAATTTGAGTAAAGGGACTATTATTAAATACTTTTGACGAAGATGATATTGAAATCGCTTAAAAAAAAAGAGAAAATGACCTCTGATGCCTTTAGGTTACATAAAGTTTTAGCTGTTGTTGTAACACAATAAACAATTTGCAGAGGCCAGCATAAGTTTAAGTTGATTTGCTCTATTTGCCCTACTAGTTTGGACAGAAGAATGTAATGCTTTCTTGGAAATGTCTTTCAAATATTATATTATAGATTAATTTGCAGGCTGCAGAATGCTGCTACCCATAAAACTTTTTTCTCCATCTTGAAAATTAAGTTCTAAAATGAAATGTGTGTAAGAGCTGCCATTTTCTCTTTCAGTATGTTACCAAAGATAAATTGGGATGAATTATTTGTTTCAAATAAATGCATAAAATCATTTACAGTTGAAAAAATATCTCAGGTTTATCAAAAATCGCCATAATGTTTTCCTATTTTTCTTGCAGTGGTGAACATGGATTTAGTAAATCTTTATTAAATTAGTGACTTGGCGAAGCTCTAAATGGGACTTGAGATTGCAAACTTGTCTTGGAGGAGTTGATGGCAAACAGATACAGAGTAGCCCCATAAATCTGACTAAAGAAATTTTGCAAGAGAAGCCCACAACTTGGGTCATAATAATAGATAATAGATCAGTAGATGGCAGATTAATAGATAATAACTGGTTATGATTATAAAACTTTCTTGGCTTTGTATTTTGTCTGTAGTCCTCTGTGTGTATGAACATAACTTCTTGTATGACTTTTTTCTGTAACACTGTGGTTTTGCTCATGATTTGACTCTTCAGTAAAGATGTGTGTAGAGGTATCTAAACACAGATATTACATTCCAGTGCACAGGCATCAGTCCACACTCAGTTTTCTGCATTTCTGGGTAAGATGAAGTGGTTTGCTGGGGAAGGTGCAACCCTTGCTTTCCTGACTTAGTGCCATTCTCTCTGTGGCTCACAGTGATGACTTTCACAGTGTCCCACCAGAGCTGGGACACTTTTGAGTTGACCCTTTGCAGTATCCAGGTAGTGGCTGCTTTTCCTTGGGCTGATGATGTTGTGGTCTAGGCATTGATCGGAGTCCCTGCTGATAGACACTTCCTGCTCTTCAGTGGGAAGAAATGATGAAATGCTGATCTGCAATGACACTTTGATGGTGTTGAGGGTTTTTCTAACAGTAGATTAAATTGTCATTTGCAGCTCGTGGCTGTGTTTGATGAGCAAGATCCACACCATGGGGGTGATGGCACCAGCGCCAGCTCCACAGGCACGCAGAGCCCCGAGATTTTTGGCAGTGAGCTTGGCTCCAACGTGGCATCGGCCTTTCAGCCTTACCAAGCAACAAGTGAAATTGAGGTCACGCCGTCAGTCCTTCGAGCAAGTAAGTAAATGTTCTCAGCAGCTCGGTGTGTTTCGTCTAAATTTACAGAGATGCCAAGTGCTGTTACCCATCGGTGCTGCTGGGAAAAATGAGTCATTATCTGTCCTTATCGAAAGCTGATCAGAGCTGAGAAACTGCGTAAGTGCTCCTTGCATGCAAGTAAACAAACCTGTTCTGTTTTAATAAATTATTTATAAACTGCTTTTAGGAGCCATAAGCTCCTTCTATGCTGCCAGTTTAAAATTGTCCTCACACTGAAAATCACAGCAATATCTCCAAATGTAGTTGCTGCGCGGTGTAATTTTCGGTTTGCCAGTTTTATTCCATTTAATGAACAAAATGGTAAAAGGAAACTAAAGATAGGAGTACTTTCTACTTAACCTGTCAGTGTTGCTAGATTATGCTCATCACCTTTCCATAGAAACACCTGCTAAAATGTGCATTTACTGTGTTGCAAAAATACACTTCTTTAAAAAGCAGAAACTATAGCCAGAAACATCCCTTTATTTTGTTTATTTCAATGTGGTGAACATTTGTTGGAAGACCACGTAGCAGGAATTATTTACAGCATTTCTTACTCAGGCAGGTTCTTTGAATATTTGAGCTTATTAAGAAGAAAAATTATGGAATGAAATTTACTGTGTGATTTTGATTGTTGTTAAAAGTACCGTGCAAGCAAGACAATATGGATAAAGCATTGTGCCCTTTTATCTGTACTGTCTATCATTTTGCTCATTGAACTTTTGAAATAGTGACTCCACTCCAGAAAATTCTTAGCAGTAGTTAGTATTATCAGTCCTTTGAAATTTTACAGATACATTGTTTTAAACAACCATATGTAATTTCCAAGAGATTGCTTTTGTGTAGGTGTTCTTCTAATGGGTAAAATCGGTATTTAAACAGTCAGGTAAAATGCAAATGGAAAAGTTACCACTCTATTAAGTTTGAGGGGTTTTATACCAGAATGTTGTCTGTAAAATTAAGGGAATAGCATTTAACAATTAGCTTACATAGACCTGAACATGTATCTTTTCAAGCTATAACTATGCTTCATTGCAACACAGAATTAAATTAGGGAAAGGATTAATGGCAGAATAAAGAAGTATCCTGGAATTTCAGGACCCTTCCATTTTGCTGTCACTAGAGTATGTCACTGCTAAATGCACATCTCATTTCCATGCATAAGCCAAAGAACTGTCCTCCTTGGTTCTCAACTTAGTGGGGGTTAGAGCAGGCAAATGCACATTTTCTCCTTAGTGTGATTATCTGAGGTAGTATACAATATATGAGTGTTAGTGCATCAAAACCATATAGTACAGGTAAAATTCAGTCCAGATATATTGGACAGCTCACTTATCTTTGGTGTCATTTCAGAAAATATATGGAATACTTGGCTAATTCACTGATTGCTAAAATGACCAAAAATGGGTTTGAGACCCTTCAATACAAAGGTCTTCAGAAACACAGAACACTTTTAAAACTGTTGGTGAGGATTATAGCTCTTTGACACTTTTTATTGAAGCATGCACAAATAAAGTGTGTGAAACAATTTGTAATAAATATGTTATCAGAAATCAGAGATATTCTCCTATCTATGTAATTCCTCTTTTTAAATGTTGACAGATACATTTTGGTTTTAAATGTTCCAAACCACAGGCTTGGAATCAAGTGTAGTAATATTATCCCATATTAAACATACCTATTTCAGGAATTTCATTTAAATATACATTGAAAATGGAAATACTATCCTTATTGTATTTCCTTTATAACTTGTGAAGTGAAGCATAGCATACAAATGGTATTCTCAGTATTTCAAATAATTATCTTCTTACTGTGTAAGTTCTATTCAGCAAATAAAACCCATCCAGTTTTGCGGTAGATGCAGATCCTGATTATTACATGTTGACAAGGTCATATATCTATTAATTGGATTGGAGATGGGATACAAAATTGCTGTAATTATTGTAATTTTCCAGCTAATTGCAGGGTTGGCGGTGAATATTTTACTTCTAACAAATGAAAAACAGTATTCCGTCTGAAATTGGTTTATAGCATTGGAGACGTTTTGTTTTCCATCTCGGGTGCTTTTTGCCGGCGAGGCGGGCTCTGCTCCGCGGCGCTTCCCGCGCGGCCGCGCAGCTCCGCGCCCCTGCGCTGCCACTCACCTGCGCCCTCCGCTCCCAGGCAGCATCTCCGTGCTGGGCTGGGGCTCAAGGGCCTGCTGAGAGCCTCCTCTCTTTGTTCTGGTTGCCATGCTACCCCTTCTGTTTGTTTATAGATCACACCATCGCGTCTCTCCCGGAAAGGGAAAGGTTAGCTAGATCAGGTCCAGCTGGAAAAGTAATATTCATCTGGAGTCCCTCTTTTCCCATGCACAAACACAGCCTGTGCTTTGCATGTTGGGGGATGTGTGTGTGTGTGTGTCAAATTCAATCTTCCCATATAAATGTGGAAACAAAAATGAGGCTGGCCCATACCCCCTGTATTGTTTTGCACTGTGGAAACACAATCCATCGATACAAGCAGTTGATTTATTTATGTTTCTTATCTATCTCTTTCTTTCCTATTGCTTTTCTGTTACCCAAGTTAAACTTCTTGATGCATTTCATCACTTCAGCTGCGTCTTTTTTCTGAGCACACAGTACTCAAGGCGTTTTTTTGTGTTGTGCCTGCGTGCTTTCTGGGAAGAGGCTGGAAGCTCACTGCAGAAGATTGTTAAAGCAGACTGATGTTTATTCCCTGCTGAAATATAAACTGGAGGCGCAGGTGAAAATTGCCAAACCTAATGAGCAATTTGGCAGATAAGACAGGATGTCAGGCAGTGACAGTTCAGCAGTGGGTGCACTGCCTGTGAACCAAGTTGTTTGTTTCACAGTACTGCATTTAAATATTGTAAATAAAATCCCTTTTCAGCTACATGAGATATTGTGAAAAGGGTCATCTCTTTGTCTTGTTTTCCTTTTAAATTATTTAGCTTGTTCAAGAGCTAAGACCACCCTTGGTTATTTGTCTTGGTGTGATTATGTGTAACAAGTCTCTCTGAATATTTCAGCAGTTACAGTGAAAAAACATTCTTAATACATAACATTATTTGGAAAACATTATAAGAGAGGTAAAGAGGTTTGGAGAGCTGATGTTTTTTCCCTTAAGGGGAGTAAGGGGGCTTAGAGATCCTCTTTTTTTCTTCAACTGTTTAAGGGAAGGGTATTGAGGAAATGAAGCCAGATTTTCCCACATAGGCACATTGTTGCTGGGCACAGCAAGCACAAGTTTCGATGAGGAAAATTCCAGTTAGATATAAGGAAAACCATTCTCACCTGGAGAGCCAAATAAGCTGCTCAGAGAAATTGTGGCATCTCCATGTGCTTGGAGATGGACAGAACTTGACTGAACATGGTCCTGAACAGCCTGGTCCAGCTGGTCCTTTTTTGGGTGGACTGGTTAAACCAAATTACCCCCAGAGATCTCACCCAACCTTTGTAATTCTCTGATTACAAATATAATTAATAAAAATAAACTATTTGCTTCTCAAAGCCATTGCTTGTGAAATGGTGTCCACAGTGACATATTTAGCAGACAGGTGTACAAGCATATTGTGCATGTACAGCTTCCCACCCTGGTTTGTATTGTACAGCTTTGTGCCAGTGTGACACAAATCATCTGCCTGTGCATTTTACAAGATTGCTGCTTTTGTTTTCAGGCTGTCTTGTAGGTGCTTCAGTTCCTTAAAAATGAGATGTGGGGTAATTGTAAGGTTCTCCTAAAGGTTGGAGGGTCAGTATCTCCCAGTACACTGGCCAGAGAGCCTAAGAAATTCCTAACAGTAGCTGGAATTGGTGCACTCCAGTGAAGATATGCTCAGGTGATCTGGATCACATAGTTTAGCAGAACTCTCAGCATCAATTTCATATTCCGGTCACAGAAGCAGACTATGAAAAAAAAAAGGTCTAGATGAGAATATTCTGAAGTGAGTGCACAGCTGGCTGTGAAGATGTACTAGAAGTGCAGAGAAGCAAAGAAATTGCTGCATTGTTTACCCAGCAGCGTGGCTGTTGCTTTAAGGTTCCCTGTGTGCAAGTGTGCTCTTACCCTACAATCAGCACAAGTTTATTCCTCACAGATAAGAGCGTGCACGCAGACTTTGACTGGGAATTCATTGCTATATTAAAGTTCCTGACCTTGCTTGCCTTTGAATTTGTGTCTCTTTCTCTTTTCTGAGTAGTTTTTAGTTGTTCACTGACAAATTAGTAGGACACATCAAGTATAGTCCCTGAGGGCGCTCTTAGTTTAAGGACTGTTCAGTATTTTAATAAATCTGAACCAGAATGTAAAGTATTGCATAATAAACTAGGATGGAGTTTCAGGCACAGTGTTTCAGTTCAGCATTGACTTTTGATACATTTATAAACTGTTTTGAAATCATCGAGATGGACACAGTCACTGCATATAGGAAGAAAAAAGGTAATTTTCAAGGCAGTACTGAAGAACAGCAAAGTCCACAATACTGTGGGAAGGATCCTGGGAATACAGTGCATTATTGCAGTGCATCTTCCATCAAAAGCTCAAAAGCTAATGCTGTTGTGGGCTCGCTGTTGTGAGCAGGAAGGCTTAAGCTGGAGCGACCAGTTGTGGTGCCAGCCATGGAGAAATTCTAAACAAGTTGGAGAGAGTCAAAAAAGAGCAATAAGTTGCTTTGGACACTGTGATGAATTGTTTGGACTGGTTTATTTAGTTAAGGAAAGAGTAAAAAAGATAAAAAAAAGATAAGTCTTCAAATGTATTGATGTTTTTCTCATTCTTCATGTCTGAAAAGAGAAGGAGAGTTGGCATTTCCTGGGAAAAAGCCATTTTTTGTAACCCATAGGGCTAACCCCATCTTTATACCTCATGTAGCAAGGCAGTATTTATGGGAATGGTTCAGAGGCAGGTTCTGTGTGCTGCTGAGCACTGTCCTGTGCTGTGCTCTAGGGCAGGAGGGCTGCTGGGGCCAGTCTGTCCTGTTCCTGGCTGAGCCATTGGGTTGTTTGGTGACCCTGAGGTGAGCCATTTCTTGTGTCCATTGTAACAATGTGTATGTCTTTGCATCTCAGATTTGAGTGTTCAAAAAATCCAGTGCTAAGCAAACCATTTAGAGATGGGAGTGCATAAATGTCTGAAGTTCAAGTACTTTAAAATTGCTTTAAATATGTCAGTTAATGTCAGATTTGATACAAGTATTTATTTAGAGTCCCAGATGTATATTCTGAGAATTAATATGTAAATATTTATAAGGAAAGAGTCTTGGTTTCATGGTTTGGAGCACTCCATGCTAGTGTGTTGGCAAAGAACTGCAGAGGTGAGTTCATATTTGTTCTAGTTTCAAAAATGATGATTGTTTCAGCACTCTTTCCCACATATGGCCACTAGAAACTTTTTAATTCTTGTTTGTATCTCTTTGACTCCTAATTCAACTCTGAGTCATCTTTATGTATGGAAATAAAGATGTTTTCAAATGCTGATGAACTAAGAAATCGAGAGATTAGAAAGGGAGGAAGAGAAGGATGAGTTCATGAAAACCCAGATGTTTGGAGCTTTATCAGATCAAGTTATCTCGAGGATTAAATAGCTGATTACAAAACATAGAGAAAGTCATCCACTTTCATAATGAAAGATTATGGCTTTACAGAGAGTGCTTGCTGAAGTCAGGGGGAGGTTTTCTACTCTCTCCATCGAATTTTGGATCAGCTCAGCTTTCCATGGTGTATCTCCTTGGTCACTTTCATGCCTGTCGTTCCAGTGAAGTTCTGGGAATGAAATGCAAAGGATTTTCAAACCATCATTCCCACTGTTACTCCCTTTACAGGTTCTCCTATGTTTCTTTTGCTGTGTTGGATAATACAAAAAGAACTTTGCGCTGATGCTTGCACCTCAGCTGTTGGCATCTGAATAAGGAAGGTTTCTCATGCACTGAAGTTTGAGAAGATTTAGCAAAGTCTGTTTCCTCACCTTCTGGTGCTCTCGCCCTTCAGGAATTCTTATCACATTTTATCCCTATGGCTCTGTGAGGGATATGATTGTTTAAAAGCCAGAGTTATTGAATCAAAAAATCAGTACCAGGTGCCGCTTTCTTCCACGAGGCTGAATTTGATCTTTGTACAGCACAGTTCTGACTTGAGTGATCTCCAGTTGGTGTTTTCTCCAAGTGTAGTGCTCTGCTGTTAATTTGGGATTGTTGAGCAGTTTAAAAACCATGTGTTTTTGATGAGACTGTGACACGTTTGTAAAAACAAATGGATTTTAAACTGCTTAAGTTTCTAAATTAACCTTTAATATCTTCAATCTTCTTGGTGTACCAGCAGACAAAATACTGTTGCTTCTAGTAGGATTAAAAAAATCCCTGAAACCAATAAAGTAAAAAAATTTAGAATTTACTGATTCTCTAGAGGAAACCTGAGTAATTGTGATTCATTTCAAGATGGTTTTCCATATGGTGAAGACTTCTATCTACAAGTACTAATAATGAGAAGTAATAAAAATACAGTATTTTATCTGATACCTGGCTAGGGTATCAGATAGCTAGAGAATATAGTACAAGAGAGATAATAAAGAAGGGTTATGAAGATTTAAGTATTGAATTTGAATAGTTTAAGAAGTCAGGTTTGGGTATTACTCTAAATTTGACATCTTAAATAGATTTAATGATCACTTGAACAACAAACTATTATGGAATTCAGAGCTGTATTCTCAGAATATTTCAACACTCACATGTGGTGCTAATGGTGTTGCTGGGTTTTATTTTCCCTTTCTTTAAATGAAAGACAACTTTTTCCTTAATGGAGCTCTATTTTTGTGTATGCAAAAATATAATGCACTTTTCTCCAATCAAATATTGCAGTGTAGCTGCTCAGGTCTGTCATAGTGTGGTATCATGGATTTAATAACATTGAGATCAAGCTCTATGTTTATTTAAAGAGTTTGTCATCACACATATCAGTAAGTATTACATCAGTAAGTGTAATAACTCTTAAAATAGATACCTTCATAATTGCTTCTCTGTTTCTTGTAATTTCATTATAAGCAAATGAGTAGCACAGTGAAGGCAAAGGAAGGTGAATCTGAAATGAGTAGGGAATGCTTTCTCATGATACAGACAACCACCCCAGGAAATTTTTTCCGTTATGAAGGCATATATACATATTACATTTTTTTACCCAACAGTTTCTAAAACCCTTCTGCAGTATTTATAGATACTTGTTCTGAAATGTGACAAAACACTATGCTTCAAGGCATCTTTAACATCCTGAGCCACTAGTCTGCCACAGTAACTGGTATCCCAGTCCTGTTTTGCTTTGCTTTGATGTAACAGGAATGGTCTTTGAAGGGATATATGGGAGGGTGGGCAACTGATATGAATTATTCACAAAAAATTTTTCAACAGGAGAGGATGCAGAGTTTATTAAATGTATTTAATTACTCACTTGGTCCTAAGCAGGCTGATCTTGAGGGATTAGTGTTTTAGGGCTAAGGAAGAGGGGTGAGTGCTGGTGGCTCTATGCCACAGTCTGTGAGGTTACCCTGTGTTCAGTGCATCAGCTAGTGCATGGCTCCTCCCCAGAAAGGCATGTGGATATTTTTGATCAAAAGCCCAATGTTGCAAGATATTGCAGTTAAAGTGTATCCTCTGTTAGGCTAAACTTTTACTTCAGTGTGAGAATTGTTGCTTGCTTTTGTTGATAATTCACAAGGGATCTTCTTGTTCCCTTCCTTATTACATTTGCAGCACATTAACACACTTTTTTTTTTTTTTTCTGAGATGGGGATGTGTTTTGGAGATAGTCCATCTCTTTGGGTGATTACTAGGAAAAAGTTGCTTTAGATTCCGTGTCTTTTGACATGTTCCTTTAAGGAGGGTGGGAGAGAGACAGATGGCTACTAGTCGAATAGGGTTGTTTTTTATTTACTCTCATGCGCTGAAAAGGACTGAAACATGATATTGAAATAAAGGAATGGTTGAGAAATAACTTTCCATTAATTTATTGCCTTATTTCATACTTGAAACAAAGATAAAATTTGTTGTTTCTCCTACTCATCTCTTGCTGTAAATCTTAAATGAATTATGTAATTAAGATGAGTGCCAGCTTCAGAATGCTGTGGGTTCATGTTAGGGACAGATGAAGCATTCAGGGTGAGAATAGTGTATGTATTTAGAAGAACTTTTCTCTTTTTGACCCCTGACACTGGATGCTGTGGTGGTGACCAGCTCAGCTTCAGCCCACGGACCTGGCGTGAGCTGGGACGAGGCATGAGCCCAGCACCTCTCTGCTGCTGGCACAGCTCAGCTCAGGGCAGCTCAGCTTCTCCAGTGCTCTGCAGGCAGGGACCCTCAGCTCAGCTCTCTTCTGTGACATTGCAGGGACAGATGGGATCCCTCTCGTGACAATTGACACCTTGCTGATGGGGGCTTTTACTACCTGGGCTGATGCCAGAGCTGGGCTGTTTGGGATTGGAGTGAATGTGAACTCAGGCTGTGCCCCAGGTGTGTGTTTCTAGCCTGTTATGGATTTATGCAACTAAATTCTATCAATAGTTTTGGATTTGCAGAAAGCAGAAATGATTGTATGTGTAGACAGGGAGCTGGGAACTATGTGGCTTTACAAACAAAAGCAAACAGTGGCACTTAGGTTAAGTGAAAATGTTACTACTGCTTGCGTGCATACTGTAAAGGGTTGTACAAAGACGGCAAGAGCAAGCTTGCATTAGCTTCCAAAAATTGTGCATGTGAGTCAGAAACTAGGCTTCTCAAAGCAAACTTTGATCAACCATTAAAACCTTGTCCTGAGGCACTGGATTTGATTCAGTTCTCTGTACAGCACTGTTCATATTCACAACTGAAAGTAAAATTGGACTCTTTTGGCAATTGCTGGGCAGCAGCTGATTCAAAGCAGACGTGATGGATGAGATTAAAACCAACAGACTTCAGGTTCTGCATCTGAGCTAAATGCTCAAGGCAACTCAGTTTCTCATTCTTGGACACCTTTAGGGTGCATTCATCTGGCCTGTTTTACAGCTTATTTCAGGATGAAATGGACCATTGCCTAGACTAGGTGCACTGGCTAATCTCTCTTGATGGGAGAGAAATGGAGTTGACCAGTTCCAAAATACATGTCTGCAAATCCAATTCTGCCTGTGATTTAACTCACACTGTGAAAATAAATTCTCACATGAAAGATTAAAAAAAAAAAAATTATCCTGAAGTAGGATGTTGCCTTTGTTGCCTTAAAAAAAAGATAATTTGCAAATTTGGAAGACAGAGGCTAAGTGACATTTTAAAAAGCAAACAGCTTCTCAGTTTTACTCACAGAGCAATTTTGCGTGGCCCCATGAAGTTCCTATACAGCCCTAATTATGCTTGGGAAGTATATTTGGGTTGTGGACAGTACATCATGAATGCAGAAAGTCTCATGTTCAGTTTTTTCAGAGTAAGATTGGGTTTGAGACACTTTGATGGAATTTTATGGTTAAACCAACAGTGCAATCTGCCTTGGGTCTGACACTGGTATCCGGTCACTTTGTGGTGCTGGTGCCAAAGGGGTAAACCTCTGTGGAGTTAATGAGGTCTGAAGCACATGAGCTGTCTTCACTGCTCTGTGCAGTTGAGTGTCTCTGTAGCCATCCTGCCTTTCCTGATGTTCAGGGTATCCTGGCTCCCTGTGGAGTTGGGAAACTTCTCTGTATACACACTCAGCCTCGGAATGGGTGGCTGGATAAAGGAGCATCCCTTAAATACAGGCTGTTAAGGTAAATGCATTTGCAGGTTTACAGACCTGCACGATGGGCAACAACTGCTAAAACTGTTTCAAGTTAAATAACATTTGAAGCAATGCTAGCAGATCTTTTAGTAGATTATGAAAGAATAAAATCATGTTCACCACTTTCTAACAAGTTGGAAAATGGACACATGTGCCTTGTTAACCAGCCTTATATAATACCCAAATAAGTCTTTCAGTGTTTTTGGTAAGTCCTGACTTGATCTCTCTGCTTTTGGGCTATTTGGAGGTTTTCTGCATATGAAAGCTTTCTCCACCAAATATGATAATGATGTTCGATTCTTCTATTCCAACCCATTTTGAGCTCTGATGTTTAAGACATTCATTAGATGACAGAGAGATTTTAGGTCAAACACTGCCTGACTTTCACAATTATTTCCATCTGAAGGGTCTTACATTGTATAGTCTCTTCATGTTTTATTTAAAATTTTAGTTGGGCTCTTGACTCATGGAAAAATAAATAAAAATGAAGGTCTTACTGCAGTGAAAAAAACCATGAAACTGCTCTGTCAAATGAACTGCATGACATTTATCCATGGGAAATATCCATTAAGTGAGTGAATAAAGTTACTGCTCTGGTTTGACATAGTAGGCAATATTTCTGTGAGTATTGTACGTGTAGATGATTTACCTCTACCTCTGTTTTAAGTTCACCTTTAAAGTAATAAAACACAAGTGGGCAAAGTCTTCCCATAATCCTGCTTTCCCATAGCTCTTTGTTACGTTGCTTAAAACATAACATTACAGTGTAATAAGTATTTTCAGTTCTTCCACCCATAAAGTAAGGGGGAAAATCTGTTTGCAGTTAGTGCTGGTACTGAGATATTATTTCTGGTTTGTGCTTCGGCAGTGACCGGGGGAGCAGGACGTGCAGCTGAAGGCTCGAGGAGAGGTCACTGCCAGGGTGCTGCTGCAGGAGCTCGAGGAGGAGAAGCCATGTGTAAGCAGCATTGGAGGGAAGGAGGAGGAAACGGAACTGTTTAAAAACCTCTCGCCCAAAAAGGGAAGGGTGAAAAAGCTTCAGTGAAACTGCAGCTGGGAATACTCATAGATGTTTGTTTACTGCAGCTTGGTCTGCCTATTACATCTGTTAGCTGAAGAGTTTATCCCAATTGTGCCTTGGCAGCTGCCGTGCGGTTGTGTGTTGTGGTGGCAGCAAATGCAGAGAACCCGTAGAAAATGTGGGTGCCAAAGCAGTGCATGCCTGAGCCACGGCCTCAGTGGTGCTGGGAGCGAGCAGCTGCCCTCTGAGGGTGCAGGCTCTGGGTTTGCTGCGGGTCATCCATGCCCAGAGCGTGCCCCAGAGCCCAGGCAGGGAAGGAGCACTCGGGGCAGGGTGTGCTCTGCAGGCCTGGACCCTTTGCAGGGCTCAGACCCCCAGTCTCTGCTCTCAGCTGCTGATTCCTGCCCAGCAGAGCGAGCCCCAGGAGGGGAGCCGTGCTCGTGTGTGTGCTTTCCCTGCTCTGTGGAAGTTCCATAGAGTTCCCAGTGGCTGTCACTTCAGGGTGGATTGCAATGCAGCTATTTATGTGCTGTTTGCCTGGCTGGCTGCTGGTGTACAAGCCAGCTTCTAGGAGTCTTCATTCTGTGTTTTACCAGAACGATTTCATGCATGTGAATTCCTTGCACGGGATTCCCGTGATGGGATGAATTGAATATTAAATTACTCCTCAAACCCTGAAGGCAGTACATCAGCTTCACTCATACTGAGCAATTTGTGCTGTATGTACCATATACCAGTTTCAGTTTCTCAATTCTCTCAGGGCTGGGATTTTGCTCCATTTGTTTCTATTTTTCTTTTTCAAAGTCGGAATGTTTTACTAAGGGTGAAAAATATTTTTAATGAAGTACTTTAATTTGCTTTTGTGTTATGGGCTCATATACTACCCTCCCCCCATCCAGGTTTTGCCAGATGTTTTAAATATCTTCTCAGTACATATGCTTTCAAGTTTTTTGCAAATCCAATTGTGTTTAACAGGCACTGAGTCCTTGTGAATCACTGTTGTATTTTTCTCTACTTTATGCCTCCCAGATCTGGCAGATGTCTTGAGTTCTAGGACAGGAGGTTTTCAGTGTTTTCTGTATGAAAGCAGATAAGATTGGTACATAGTTAGAATTTCCTCAGAAATGATCAGAGTTTCAGACCTGTGGGAGGAAGGCATTTCTTTGACCACATGTTTTTACAGCATTTAGTAAGTTTAGTAAGTAATTAAATCCAATAGTTCATCTTATGCTGTATCAAAAGGAATGGCTTTTGTAAGGAAAGCTACATTTGTGGGGCTTTTTTCACATTTACTCTCTTTCTCTCTTTTTTTTTTTTAAGTCCTTGTATATGTAACATTTAAACCAAATGCAGTTTTCATTTATCTTTCCTTGGTAAAAGTTCTTAAAATCATAGTTTTAGTTAGAGGGATGGTAATTTTCACCCACAGATACTTGTGGTTAATTCTGTTTTATTTTTCTTTTGACCAGCCAAATTAAATACATTTGTTTCATTTTAGTCATAACTATTTTATTACTTGCACTGCAATGTAAACTGTTTGTTCTGTGTTTCCTTCCTTTTTTCCCCTCACTATTTTTTCTGTCATTTGCTTGTAAGATACCTGAAGGGTCATTTTTAACAATGAAAAGTGTGGAAATGTCAAAGGTAGGGCTGCTGATGAAGGCTCTTTGTGTGCTCTGTGCTTTCTGTCTGTAGCTATCAAGCTGCAGACTGTGACATGCTCAGCACGTGTGATGGGGTGAGGCTTTAACCCGAGAGAAGGTTAGCTGGTGACTTGATGCTCCTTCCTTCTGCTTCCATTTGCTGACTTCCAGATTGAGAACCCAGTGCATCTGGGTTAACTCGATGCCTCATGGAAATTTTAGAAAGGAGACAACCACTTTGTATCAGCCTGTGATCAGAAACAGAAGGAGAGTGGAAAAGAGAAGGCATGAAGAATTAAAGAACAAAGATGCATGGATCAGAAAAGGGCGGGGGGAGGGCAGGAAGAGGAGCTAGTGGCAGGGAATGCTTACCTCCCTGGGGACAAATAAAAATACATAACTGTTTCCTTGATGTTACTTTGCTGTATAAACAATTACCCTAGGACCCATGTAAATGATGTATGACTATGAGAGAGAAAGTGAGTAGGTTGCTGCTGCCCTCCTGCTCACCCTTTCTCCTTGCAAAACTCTCTGTAGAACCTGAGACCTGGTCCATGCCAGAAATTGAAGGGAAAAAAATAAAAAACAACCAAAAAAAGTTAAAGACACAAAAAGAAAGGCTAATCCCACATGATTACACTTTTGTTATTTCTCAAGTGTTAATCACAAAATGAGAAATGGTAGTGTGTAATGTTAGATTTGTGTAAGTGCATGATGACATTTTGAATTACCTTTCCTGAAACACAAACTGTGGATTGTCTGACATAGAAGACATTCACTGAATTGCAGAGCTTTAAAAATGACAGTCCTGGGGCTTTGATGGATTCTCTGTCTCCTGAAGTCTTGAAATTAAAGTCAATATTTTTCTGTATTTCCAACAGAAGTTAAAAGACTAAATGCAGACATTATTGCATGGTGTACCTGGGCTTATATAGGTGTTTGACAGGATGATCACAGGGTGTCTTCAGGATTTGAGTTACGAGTCTTGTTTGGAGTCTCACAGTAGTGCTGCAATGCATGTAGCAAATGATTCTTTGCCTACTTGGACCTATGCTTTTCTCATTTTAAGATTCTTCTGTATTTGTTTTCTTAACATTTTATATTTTTGGTTCAGTTTTTCCAGCTGCACCCTGTCTCATTGTTTACATTGTCCCTTCCAGCCAGTTCTGTAGTCTTCCCATCCTGTCTGTCACAGAAATCTATATACTGCTCCAATACCCTTTGCTCCAGCAGCCAGTTTTCCCATTCATCCATACCTTACATTTTGTTTGTAGGTGGAGTATATTTACTTGGTTAGGTTTGGTTTGTCTTGCTTTATTGTGTGTTTTGGGTTTTTTTAGGATAAAAAGGAGAAAATTAATTTTAATTTATTTTTGCATTTGTTTTTTGATTCAGCTCTTCCTTGGTGCAGATCAAGTGCAGACTAAGGAGGGTGGACAGCATCTGCTTGAGTTACCACGGCTTGGGCTGGCTGTGTTCTCCTGTGGGACTGGCTAGTGAATCAGCTGCTACCCAGGAAACCGAGGCTGACAAAAATTCTGCATTAACTTTTTATGCTTTCTTAGCCTTTAACAGAAACTGATCTGTTTCTGCTCTGCTAAAAAAAAAATTGATGTTTTGAGCCCTTTTCTTCCTAGAGTATTTATTCTTTTTACTGTACTTCATGGCCAACTGCTGGCATAGCTGTATTACAAAAAATTCCTAAGACTATATTTTGCAACAATGGCTTCAAGTGTGCTCTGACTTAATTAGTAGGAAAACCAGCTTCTATCTCTGGCTGTATTAGGGGCTTCATGCTGTTGTGTGTGACTGCTTATTGTTGAACATTTAATGCAGAAGACAGCTTACCTGGCAGATGGGAGGGGGGGGAGGTGTTCAGAGAAAAAATAGGTTAAATATGTAAGTCACCACATAAATGCTAAGTATGATTATAAAATGCAAAAATGATGATACAGAAATCTGTGAGGAGAGCCATGCAAGACTGCCTGTGGGCCTAGGATTTTAGTCCTTTGCTTTTACAGCAAGAGACTAGAAATGCTTATGCAATATTAATTCAGGATATACAGCAAATTGGCATTTGGAAGCATTCAATTTTCCTCATAATTGTTCTCCATTCACTTGGCCGATTATCAGTAATTTCAGGGAATTAAAGATGCTCTTTTTAGAAGTTTCTAGTGAACTCTTTAGAATTGTCAAACAATAACAAACCTGCCACTTAGGCAGCAATTTTCCCTCTTGCTGTCCTCACACTGATGTTAGATTGCTATTTGGAAAGGCTAGACAAGCAAACTGCCATGTAGTAAATCAGCAGGAAAATTTTTTCAGCCTCATGCTGCTGAGTGAATTTTGATCCAAGATTTTTTGTGTTTGTTTTGTTCATACAAAGACTTTTATCCTCCAGTTTGGGAACAGAGAGGTTGATTTTCTTTGATAGAAAATCTGCTAAAGTGCATTTTGTTAAAGAACTTAATATTATATTTTTGTGGATTAAGCTTGTTATTCTTCAGTCATCTCTAGGTGAATCCCACTGGAATGCAATTCAAAGTGTGTGATGTCCAGTTCTTTCCTTTTCCTCTGCTGTAATGTGAAAAGGGAAACAAAATAATGAAAACCCCACAGGAAAGGGGTTTTGAAATGCCATTTACTGGAAAGGTGGCACTCTGTCCTCTCTCTCTGTGTCACAGGACTTCCTAAAGCACAAAGAGTGCACAGGGACAAGAGATGCAAAACGTCTGTGGTCAGAAAGGGTTGGATGGTGACCTGTGACAGCGTGACCCAGTGACCTGGTGGGGTATTATGTACCTGCCTGCAGGTTTTGGGTGTGCTGAGCATAATCATCTCTCAGCCCCATGATCTCTGTCTCTGCCTTTCTCCTGGAGTTAGCAGGCCAAGGGACCAACATCCCACTGCTGTCCCTGTGCCAACCAGGAGTGAGGAATGTGGACATCTAAATGTGTGTGGGCTTGGCTGATTTTGGCTCCCGTTTCAGCCCTGCTGACGTGCTGCTGCTGAAGAGGAGCAACAGAGCTCCCTGAGATGTTTGACTGCTTTTCTCCTCAGCTATGTGGAAACAGCAAAAAGCTCTTTACATTTGATAGGTGGTTTTAGTCCACTCGTATTTGAGATAACCCAGCTGCTTCTAAGGAACATGAGAGCAGCCTGGCTGTGCACAAATGGTTTTGGTCATCTCAGAAAAAGCACATACATCTGTTTGGTTTATTTTAACCTTCCCTGAATTAGAATTGCCATAGTAATCACACAAAAACGTATGGTGATGGTTGTATTCCAAGAGGTGATAAAAACTGGGGGAGATTAGTGAGGCCAGCCCAATTTGCCCCCCTCTTGTGTGTTTTGTAATACCTGCAGCCAGGAGTTGTGCCTCCATGAGTGGTCTTTTGTCTTGTTGGCTTTTGCATGATAAACCCCCCCCACTTTTACTGGAAATGTTCTGTTGAGGAGGGGATGGAACACCCTCCATTATTAAGATTCAGACTTCATCTCCCACATATGCAAAGTCTTGGCTTCCTTTTTAAAATTGTTGAGGAGGTTTGCATTTTTTATTTGTTGCATGAACAACGGGTAAATTTTCTCTCCTAAGTTTGAACTTGGGACTGAAAATGTTAAACATCCTTTGGAAGTATTTTCAAAAGCTTGAAAAATACATAAATCAAAATCTCGTCTGACAAAAAAAGAGTGAACTCTGCCATGAATTAATAACTTTCAAAATAGTTCTAAAAATTCCAGAGAAGAACACAAAGTAATGAACTTGTCCTCAGAAAGCTATTTAATTTCAGAAACATTTAAGAAGTATTTTTAATGTTTATGTGAATGGTATAAAAGATAATGTTTCAGTTTTTTAACAGACAAAATCCCAACTAAAGACAATATGTATCTGTATGAATACAAATTTACTTTTGTTCTGGAATAACTTTAAAAAACATCTGCAGGAGCATTCTCTGTTTTAGGTAGCCTTTGTATTTGTAGTGATGAGTAAGTATCTTAGATGTTATTTAATGCAGTAGATTTTTGACATCGCATATGAAATATTAAATACACTAGCTCTCATATAGTTACAAAAGTACTCTGCTTTCAGAGATTGCATAAGCATAGATAGTTAAACAATAATAACCTATTTTTCTGCTTTCTTATTTTACTTAAAACACAAGATAGCTACTTTTATTAACCAGTAATAAAGTGGTTTTACTCATATTTAGTGTAGAAATGGTGTAGAATGAGAACATTTGGAGTTAATTTTCAGGTTTTTAACTAAGCGCTTCAAAAAACAGAGGGGGTTCCTGCTGGAAGCACATTGATGTGTGGTGCATGCTGCAGAGAAGTTGATGATCTGTGAGAGCCTCTGGATGTTCTTCCACTCAGTCGTTTGTACATGTTCTTTGTGTTTACTCTGTGAATGGCCAGGGGGTTTGTAAGGATGCTTGGATTGAAAATTAATATACTAGGGAGGTCTTAGTACCAGGAAGTGTTCTAAATTCTAATATAATATAAAAATGATGGTAATAAGACTTGTTCCCCAAAACCCTTTGCTCTCAGGTAGGTTAAAGAAATAGCTCCATTTGTACAGGGATGGCTCTCTTCTGTCACTCTCTCTTAGTGGTTATGAAGGGTAACTTTCTTTTGAGGAGTGGAAAATTTTGAGGAATTGCATTCTACAGCTCCTTTGTGAACAATTAACTTAAGCCAAATGTATTATTACACTGAATTTTATTTTTGGTTGTAACAGGAGCATCTTATGGATATGCAGGTATTGGGTGGGTAGGGGAAGCCTGTGGATGCCATAGTGCTCTTACAGCTGTCCTTTACATCCTGACTGGCATCCCAGTGCAGCTGGGGCACTTAACTAGAAAAGCAGCTCTTCCTGTGCATCTCCATGTTGGCAGTTGGATGGAGAGTGACCCTTCCATATTCCTGCTTTACTCCTGGATACCTTTTCCCATGGACTGAGGTCGTTAGCCTTGGTGCTGTGGGGCTGTCTGGGTGTGTGGCATTCAGGGAAATCAGCACCCTGTCCGTCAGCCCACGTGAAGAGCAACCCTGGCCATGGGCTGATGGGAACTAGAACAACTGTAGTTCCTTTATTTTCCTGGTTTTCCTTCTGTTCATCCTCAGCAGAGATGATGTCAACTTACAATCTTTCTGCAGGGAGGTCTTGGGAGAGAGCAAGGTGCACAAGGCACTTGTCTGGCTCCAGGTGCAGAAGGAGCCATGCAGTTGCCAGACCAGTTGGAACAGCACATTTTCTTCTGCTTCATGTTCAATGCAGAGTGTGAGGGGTTTTGCAGAGTACTCCTGTCCAGCTGACTGCTTGCAGGGCATTTCCAGGATAACCTGTCCTGGGCTATTGATTTTCCTTTGAATCTGTTGACATTCCTCATGTTTAAGCAACATCTCCAATTTCTCATGCTAACGGAAGAAGAGCAAGTAATACATGCTGGCAGTCCACTCTTTTTCTCATTTCAGTGTATCAGTACATTTTGGGCTGCAGAAAAAGAACTACCTTATTAATCTCCTTTGAAGAATGAAACAAAATGAGAATTCCTTAA
>VZRX01006150.1:0-16060 GCA_013398075.1 Notiomystis cincta
TTTCTTTCTTCTTTTTTTTCTTTCCATTGGAGGAATAATTGCAGTTCTTTTCAAATCTCCTAGGAAATTTTTCAGCTATGTAAAGTTGTAACAAGATGTGACATCCAGTCCTAGCTAATCAGTGTTCAACACAGACCCACTACTGCAGTGCAGGGGGTGGCACTTTCAATTTGCCCGTGACACTGACCAGGTTTTTAAGGAACAGTGAGTGAAAGGAGAAAATAGCATAAAAATGCTTAAATTTTTATAGAAAAGGTATAACTTTGTAAGAAAGCACTATCATAAATTCAAAAAAAGTATATCTTAATGATACACTTAGAGTAAATCATTTGCCTTGAGAGACAGGAGGTCTCTGGTGACCTGTATGGCAGCCACAAGAGACTACCAGGCTAGCTACTTTCAGCTAAATGTACTCTCATATTAATATTTTAAAATGCCATAATGCCTCTCTGAAAACCTCAGAGGACAGATACATCAATTTGCGAGGTCTTCACTCCAGGAAATAGAAACAGGGATAATCTGCCATTAAAAGAAATAGTTCATTATGTCTGCTTCTTGGGAGCACATAAACTATGTCCCTCACATACTTATGTTGCAAATCCTCACTTTAATGTGAAGGGAAACACCATGCCCCAGAGCTTTATTGTCCCACTGTTTATTAGTACAAAAAGGTTTCTTGTGGTATGAAATCTTAAGCTTGTTGCAGTAATCAATCAGCTTCAAAGAGTCTCTTCCCTAAGCCAGAATCATTACAAATAAATCAATTAAACATAAAGTTTCTATTTTCAGGAGGATCACAATACAGAAAACCAGAAGTGCATCAGTACACCATAGTTAAAGGGATTTTACTAGGTTGAGCGCTTTCTTTTTTTTACAGTTTTTTTTTCTTAAATTTTGTTTTGTTTTGTTGCGCTACAAAGAGAAAGAAGCTTATTTTTTATTCCAGTTAAATTTAGAATATTCCCCTCTTTAGTGCCAATTTCAACATGGGAAATTTATATATTTATGAGAAAAATGAAAACTACTTACTTAATTTATCTAGATGTAGAAAGGAATAAGAAATTAATTTGCATTGCTTTGGCTATCAAGGACACAAAATCAGAAAGGAATTAGATGAAATGAAATGTGTGAATAATTAAAAAAAAAATTGTTTATCTCCCAGAGGAGGTACCAGATATTAGGACATATATGGATTTTTTTATCCTTGAGGATTTTTGGTTTATGGATGTTCAAATATGTTCCTGAGATTTCCCATGGCATGAAACAAAAGTCATCAGGGACACCAATATCTATTCTATTCTATTCTATTCTATTCTATTCTATTCTATTCTATTCTATTCTATTCTATTCTATTCTATTCTATTCTATTCTATTCTATTCTATTNCTATTCTATTCTATTCTATTCTATTCTATTCTATTCTATTCTATTCTATTCTATTCTATTCTATTCTATTCTATTCTATTCTATTCTATTCTATTCTATTCTATTTACCAGTTTAATGATATCATCACCTTTCTTCAGTGTGTAAACTGGCTACTCACTAAAATGTTTTGATTACCTGGGTTTTAGTTCCCTGGGAAAGGGATGGATGTGTGGCTCTTTAAAAACACATCCACACCGGATTCGCTTATTTTCATCAATGACATGTCGAAGAAGGAGCCTTTTTTGTCTTGGTATGGGAGGTGATGTCCTGGTGCTGAGATATGTGATGGGCTTCAGCTCCAAATTTCATACAGTTATATCCTGGCCACTAATTGCAAAACGCTTCTTTGCAAAACATATTCTACATGTCAGTGTTCTGAGGAAAAAAGGTGGGTTTGAGTGAAATAGAGCTGCTGCCTTTGAGCTGCTTCTGCTGTGCAGGTTGGAAGCTCTGCTGCAAAGGATTCAGAAAAAGCAGAGAGTGGACAGCCCTTGATGGAAACACTCCCCCACATAACTACAGCCAGTTGCTATTTCTGACACAGAGATATCCTGTGGATAAAGCAGATGCATGGTCATAGATGGCTGCTGGGCATAGTCTTGATTTTCTGTGTACATTACCTGAGATTTACTAAGTAGGGCCTCAGTTCTGATTTATAACAACTGTTCTAATCACAACAGAACTGTGCTCCAAAAACGAGACTGAAGGCTTGCTGAAGGTTTGCTGAATCAGGTGTCTAAATAAATCGATCATTTTTGTTCGACTTGCAGTTTAGACTCGGTTTTGACGATTTTCTCCATGAACAAATTAAAAAAAAAAAATTTGTTTTGGTTCAGCTCAAACAATATTGTCATGTTTATTTACGGCACTGATGTCAAACATTTTGTTCCAATAAACCAGCCAACTGTACTTCTTGTCTGAGCATCTAGCTTTGAGGAAATTTCAACCTGAACTTAGAGGCTGAGTTCCTCCTTGAAGAGTACATCTTCCACAGCAAAAAGCAACTTTCTCCTGAAAAATGATGCATTATCAGCTCACAACACTGCTAGTCCAACATAGAAGACGGTTCTTGACTTGATGGCAAAAGGGAAACACTGATTCAATTGCAGTGTTCATTCACAGCCCTTAACAGGGTTTCCTAGTTTTCAACAATAATCACCCTAACCTTCCAAAGGTAATTTTTAAGCCTACATAAATCTGAACAATTTTGTTCCAGTCTTTTCACTCACTCTATAGGTAGAGTTCAGGATGTGTAACTTCATCAGTCAAACCATTCAGTTAATTCCTAATTCCTAATAGAATAAATCAGTATTAGAGAAACAGCTCCTAAAGTTCTTAATTTTTTATTTTGTTTCCAAGCAAGAAAATCTCCAGACAAATTGCATTCTGCCTGTAGTAAAATGAAAACTCAGGTTATCAATATCACCTGGATATTAGGCACAAACTCTGTTTTTGGTATTCTTGTCTTTTTATCCCACACAGATATATTTCAGAGAAACACAAAAGAAGGGATCCACTCCAAATAAATTCTAAGACTATATAGTCTTGCAGGGAGAGGGAACTATTTAGAAAATGTAGCAATGATCTTGCAAATATTTTCAGTAAGAATAAAAATCCTGTATGGAAAGCAAAGAAATGTATTTCTTGTCTCCTTTATTCCTTTTGGGCATGTGTTGGAGAAAATCAGTATTGTTCTATTATTCTCCAGAGAGAATTATTTTCATACCATCCTACATCTTGGATCAAGATCTCCAGGGTGGCTGGGGAACTTCCATCCTTAAAATTTTAAGTCTGGATTATAAAAAAGTCCTAAACATTTTGGCCTGAACTCAGTATTGACCATGTTTTATGCTGCAGGTTGGACAAGATGCCCTCCCAAGGTCCATTCCAGACTGAAAGTTTTCATGATTTTACAGCTCTAGCACCTGCTCTAAAAGAAAGCTAAAGACTCACAAGGGTATTCCAGGAATTATCTGAGAAGTGGAGTTCCTGCCAGGATTTCTACTTTTTATAGTGCTGTTTTGCTGATCCTGGCAAGACAGTGGATAAAAAATATTGCTATGAATAAAAACTTGCTGTGAATTAACACAATCAATCAATCAATTAATTAATCTGTTCAATAATGATGAAGGGTAGAAACAAAGAAAGATGAGACAGTATTTGTGCAAAACATATGTGCCATGTAAAGAGCAAAAAATATTCAATCTTCTTACAGCTACCACAATTTATCAGTTTACCTAGTCATATATCCGTGATTGCAATGCTTGTAAAATGGCAGCGCTGAAAATAGCTGGCCCCAGAGGGCTTTCTAGGCTAGTGATGCCAAAGAATTAATTTGCACTGAGATATGAAATTAAGGTTTTGTTTCAAGGTAAAGGGAGAATAAAATAACACAGTAGTAAATCTGTGTGAAAGGAGCCAGCATCACAGCAAAGCTGTGTCCCTCATGAAAAACAAAAGGAGCTAAACCCGTTTGGTTAAATCCGCTTGTTCCCCGACACATAATACACTGTGCATATGGCGAAATGGCAAAGTGCTCTTCCAGACCCACAAAAGAAACAAAGGTACAGAGAACCCACTTACTATAACACTAATACTTCCAGAGGCTTGGCACTAATTCTGTCACTCTATTCAGAGGAAAGTATAAGCATTCAGCTCCATTTTCCTTTGAGTTACCAGATGGTCCTTCTAAGAGAGAAAAAATATCTTTGAATTAATATCATACTTGCTCTATTTGCTTACCTCTCTGAGATAAGGTTGCACTAGAAGCTCTAATTGCTATAATACACCTGCTCTGATAATAAACAAAACAAGTTAGGGATAGAAAGAAAATAGACTAGTAGTCATTTTAGAAGGCTGGTTGCATGCTTTATCTGAATGCTTGAAAGGCTTCCACAGATGTATCACCTTTGGAATGTTGGATCTTCTGACCCTACCACTCTAAAAAAATCCTCTCTATGCAGCTGAGTGATAATAGAGAATTTCATTAATGAGCACAAGGTACCATTTTACTTTCAGGGCCACATACTTTATTTATAGGGAAGTTTTTATGTGCATCCATAGGCTGTACTGAACTGTCACTTTGCTGAAGCTTAGAAGAAGAGTACATCTGCAAGCTGGGTCTCTTGTTTCCAGCAGTCTGAAGCATACCTTGTTCATGTATCTATGAGCTCAGATCTATATTTCTAAAATAAATGCTTACTTCTTCAAGATGATTTTGACATTGCTATGAAGAATTGCTGATCTTCTGAGAACACTCTGAGAACTGTCTGGTAGATGAATGTTAATTTAGAAAAATTCTAAGTGGAAATTTTTTCCTTCATTAATTGCCACGACAAAACCTCTATATTTGATATTTTCAGATCCATAATATATGTTTTTTTCCTAGGTACACTTCCATAAAAGAGAATTTAGTTCTGTATCACTGAATGGTAGAACATTAGAGTAAATAACAGAGCCTTCAGATCCTGCCTGTGAAGGTGGTATCTCTCTAATTTTGTTACATACATTTTTCCACTTTTGATGATAAGGATTTTGTGTGAAAATCATCCATTAGGGAAGTGTCATCCATTGTTTTCTAAAGTTTTTATATCAACTTTTATTAGAAAAATTTATTAGATTATTAGATTATTAGATTATTAGAATTATTAGATTATTAGAAAAGTAAAACTTTCTTTGCTTAGAAATAGTGGGGAGGGGAAATTCTCAAGGGCTGTTACTGTCATATTCTTCCTATGACTCTTGCAGTTCAGTCATGTACCCCAGTATCTTACTGCATACCAGAGAGCCATTAATTTCAATGGTCTTTTCTAAACATTTCTGCCTTTTGTTTATTAACTCTGGTACATGCTTTCCCTGTGCTTGGCCCATGCAGCTCAAAGAGGCTCTCACTGTCTCAGAGTGTATGACAGACAGAGGAGCTAGGGCTAGAGCTAGAGCATGGTGTCTCAGCTGTCCCAGCACCTGAATTTGCTGCATTTAAGCCAAGGAATGCTTGCTAGTAACTGTTAGTCTCTTACCTTGATGTGTGGTTGACAGAGCAAAACCTGAGCACATAAAATTACTCATTTGTCATATTCAAAACATAATTTTTTAGAAAAGAAATAAGCAAAGATAAAGGGTATTGCATATAATATAAACAAAATTAGATCAGAAGGTCTCTTTTTCCATCAGCTTGGCAACATTTTCATGGAGCTCCTGTTTTAACAAAGGGTCTTAGAAGGGCATCCTAACCAAAGATGCTCTTAAACCAACCTTTGTGCTTGGCTTTTAGGAGATCTGAGACCCATCTAATTTCTTTCTGAATGTCTCTTTAAATTTGCTGTTTTATTTGGAGACTGGCTTTTAATTAGCACAAGGCTTTTTTCTTCCTGTATTAATGTAAATGCTTCTCTTCCCAGCACACTTCTCCATGGTATTTAAGCAGTTTTTAAATAACTCCCAGTCTATATAGAGCATAAGACTTCCCACTATCTGTATTGTGAATTTGACATTCTTCAGTCTAGCATGTAGCTGTTGTTCTATGTATAAACCCACTACAAAAAACTGTATAGTAAAGTTAAGCATAATTCAAACTGCTAAACAAGCTAATTTAATATGGTTTATGATTCTCTACTTCTGACTGCGACCTTACCTGTTGACAGACAAATATTTTGAGATGACAACTAAAATGGCCCTGTTGTTACCCAAACCATTTTTAAATAGCCACTTTTATCCTGCTAGAATGCAAAGGTAAATTAACAAGAAATATATCTGGACCCTAGTTTTTCAAACACAGTAATTGACTTAGGTTTTTTACTAACATGTTATTAATGCCTTCATGCAGACTCTTCAGCTGCAGCCACCAAAGTTCAGCAATTTGTTATCCAAGAAGTAAATTAGAAAGTTTGATTCTTTAGACATTATCTGGAGTAAATAGATGCACAATAGGAAAGATCACTCTGGGCCACATTGCTGTGAAACCATATCCTTATGGAATAAAGGGCACTTAGTGTCTGCAAAAGTATCAACATCTGGTGCACAACATGAAGTGGAAGAGGTGGATCCTTTGGTTCTGCATTGTGAACTGCCCTGGCAGTCTTTGGAAAAATAATAGAGATGTTACTAAAATGACTTGTGGCAAGGGGCCAAATGCTGATATTTTTCACACAGCTGGACCTACCACTTAACCCAATGAAGTTCGCATGAATTTCTGTTCGGGGCATGAATCTATCTATTTATTATATATCCATTTTAATAAACTGTTTGACCTTGTACTTTCTAAGCTTTGAATAAAATCTATTTGATTCACTGAAAAGCTAAGCTTGCTACAGACATCTTATGAAGTTTGGTATTATTCAATGCTGTCTTCATTTTGCTGCATATAATGGTCCTATTCTTCACCATTCATGAATTATGTAGGTCAGTACACACACATGCCAGGAAAAGCTTTCTAGCACCCCATACAATCATGTATTTTGTATATGTAATGACATACGTTATTGTGATTCTCTCAGAAATATTTCGGGGAAATACTAGAATGGTAAAAATGACTATTTTTGTTTGTCTCCGTCTGTATTGTCAAGTGAATTAGTTCTCATGAATGCCACTGTGCAGGGATAGGGAAGGAATAAAATAAAAAATGGGGAAAGGTGTGAAACTAGATGCTGGGCCAAAATTAGCTCTGCTATACATAAAATATACTGCTGTGTTGTGGCTTGATTTTACAGGTTTATGGGTTTGTAAACCCAAGGCTAAGAATTATTGTTCATTGTAAAGATGTAAATGGAAGAGTTATTAAAAATCTTCCTCTGCAATGATTAATTAAATAAAGGAGAGTCACTAACAGTCTGCCCTCTTCATGTGTTCATTGATTTTTTCCCAAATCTCTATCATGGTTCATAAGAATTGCTACTGGCAGTCTAGTTCAGACTAAGAATCAAATATTTCTGGGTTCTGGGATTTTAAAACATTGCTAACAGTGACACTAAAACAAACCTGGGGAACAGTTACTTTCAAAGCTAGAAGAGGTCTTTGATCATAATTACTCTTTGCCCATGCTTCCAAATTTCAAATTTTGTTTAATTTTGATTATTCACTTCATATCATAACACATAAGCCCTGAGAAATTGCCCAAATACTGGTATTTTAATTGCCTCTGAAATGCTTGTGTATCAGGTGAAATAATGAAAGGGATAGGTTATTATTGTTTTGATAATTTTTGTATTAATTAGGGAAAGAAAGACATGATTTCATGGCTTGAGAAAGGAACAGATGTAAATTTCTTTAATTTTTTTATGTGTGTTCAAAGAAATGAGGAATCTTCAGAAGATGCTCAGGACCCAAAGGTTTTTAGAAGTTTTTCTGGAAGCAACATAATAAGCTGACACTAAGGTGGATAAAAGCTTTTTTTTTACTTCAAGACTTAGTTAAAAGACTTACAAGTCCATACATTCTTGTTTGAAACAGATCTAAAACAGCATTGAACATATATGCTAATATATTTTTAAATATTTCGTTTGACATATCATTTTAGCATTTATTGTGAAGCATTTTTCAAAGTTTTACTTTAGGAGCAAAACTCTGAAACAAACCTGTGATATGTTTACACAAAACAAAAAAGTATGTGTATGTGGGGTTGCTGGAGCATTGTTTGCCTGTTTAATCTGACAGCACTAAATATGGAAACCATAAATACTCAAGTTCATCCTTGTTAGCATGGTTCATGCAGAAAGATTTCCTGGCTGATTGTGGCCACCAGAACACACTTTCTGATGCTATTATCAGCTATCAGTCATTATCAGCTTTCAAGTCATTATGTACAGTTAAATAGAGACACAGCCTATCATCTAAATCTGCAGTCCAGAGAAGTTTGGAAATTCTGTTTTTTACCAATCATTGTAACAAAGAAGTAGATCACCCTTTCAGTCTGTTCCATTAAAATCACTCTCAATACTTGTTAAAAAGGTGCTGACCACATGAGACAAATACAGGTGGCAGAAGGAGAAGAAAAGCACATTCATTTTCTTGTTCAAAACCTAGAGGGTTCATCTGTCTCCCTACTCTTCTCTCTACTTATCTGTATAAAATAAGTAGTTTTAGACATAAATGCATACATACAATGTGAAAAGCTCAGATTCTGAACCTTATAATATGCAGATTGTCAATCATTTTATATGCAATACATACCTGCATATTTTTACTCATTCTTCTTTGAGTGATAACAGCATTCAAATATTTATGATCTCATTTTGTGGATACAGAATCCTTCAGTCTGGTCTTTAAGGCATCCTATGACATATACTCATTCTTTTGACCACTAAGTAGTTTTTTCTAAGTTCAAAACACTCAGGAAGGTTCACTATATCTTTCAATGCCTGTAACTATTGTTTTATAAGTCAAAGTTGCTTTATTTGATTTTAGTATATAATTTAATTAACAGAGGTCAACCAGGAATCCAATACTGGTCATCAGCCACTTTCACATGAGGCTGTACAGCCACAGAATATAACATCCTCTGTCAGGATTGAATCAGAGACTTCTCTCCCCTTCTGTCCTTTAAACTTTAAAATTCCAGAAAATCACTGTTGGAGCCTTTTCCTTCATGCTTTCATACCTGTCATATTCCATCAAGGTCACTTTTAAAGGCAGCTGTGCACTACTGAAAATCAAAGCAGTATCCAGACTGGTGGTGAGGACTGTCAGTTTCTTAGAAAAGCCAGACTAATCTGTCTCTGCATGAAAAAGATAGTAAGTGCATGTAGTTATTTTATGACTTCACTGCTTTACATTCTGTGTATCTGTAAATAAACAGACACATGCTTTGGCAAATATGTTTATACTTAGACCATGGAAAGAAGAAATATTCTATGAACAAACACAATTGTTTAGCAAAACTGAAATCTCTTAAGAGATCATGAACATGACCTTTTAGTGTGGTTTGTTGTTTGTAAAATGTGCTGAATGTAAGAACATCTCGGATACTCAGTTCAGGTCCTAACTATTACGAGACTTGTTTTGAAGTAACTGATAATATAAGGCAGCTACAGATTTTTAGGTATTACACAAATGAAATACAGGGAAAGAGTGTTTATATTAAATTTAGCCATCTAAGACAGTTAAGAAAGTTTATTTTACAAAATAACATTGGTAAAAGAAACATCTAACATTTACTTTGTCATCTCTAATGGTCCATCCTGTGTGGTGTTCTGCCTTCTGAGCCAAGCAGTGTTTCAGTTTAGATGGATGTAAGTTATATTTAAAAGTTAAGTAAGGGATTTTATTAGAAATTTGCCTGGGTCCGGTTAATGTCTTCATTTTATAGTTCTACAATTAGCCTTTTCCCAAGAGCATTCTCTCATATGAAATGATGCAGCGTTCCTAGTTCTGGAAACAAAATAATACTAGTCTAGTAACAACAAGAAAAATGATGTTTCTAGAAATACGCCATATTTTGGTTTACTTCTCTATAAAATTTCACCTTGATATTTGACCCTCTTTTCTTGCATAATTTTTAGTGAAATAATACACTATTCCTTCATTTCTTTTCCATTTACATAAGCAATCGTTCAGTATAATTAGAAATTATGCTTCAGCTGAATAAAAATTTTTTGGCTCATACCTAATATCACAGCAAACAGGGATAATTGCTCCTTTTTCGTTCTCCAGCCGTCAGCTGAGCTTGCCTCTCACAGTCTTTTATTTCAGCGTTCTGACATTATGAGTCTCTCTTTAATCGTCTCTCTGAGGTAGACTGGATCCTCTTTCCTCAAAGGAGGAGTCAGAAGAGGTAAAGTTCTCTGAGTTCCTTTTAGCAGGAGTTTTCACTGTCTGCTTTCAAGGCCTCATTCTGCAAGTGATGTACCTCTCTTATTTTCTTTCTTTCCCTCTCCTCTTTTTGAGTGGAAGTGTGGCTGGTTTTTACCTTCATCAAAGAGTTGCAAGGGAGCAGCCCCATTAAAAAGGAGAATTCTGTTATAGTGCCCAGAGTATATCACTGAGTGAAAATTCTTAGCCTCTGACATACTGGAGGTCAGTCCAAATGATGTATTAGTCCCCTTGGACTTCAGCTTTACAGGACTATTATTTTAACACAAATTATGAATAAAACTCAATCATAATCTTTCATACTTTTCATGGTGAGGGATGGTAAGGTGAGATGGGTTATTCTGTTGATTCATTTAGAGAAGGCCCACAGAATGGATTAAAGCAAAATTTGTTAGTTATTTGGATCTCAATCCACAGCTACAGTAGAACAAGAAGGATTTGTATGGTAATCACTGACAAATTGCATAGATAAAGAAAACTGTACATTGGACTTTATCAGGAGGAGTGAAGCTGGCAGAATGAAGGCATGTGTTGCTGTGTGTTCACCATTGGTAAGGCCACTCATGCAATAAAGAGTCCACTTTTGGGACGACTGGTCCATTTGAAAAATGGAAAAAATCCAGCAGAGAGCAGACAGTGTGGCTGAAGGCCTGCTGGGGGAGAAGTTTAGGCCACTGGGCTTGCTAGTCTGTTGAAGAGAAGACTGAGGGGACAGCTAATAGTGTTTTACTGTTGCCCAAAAGGTTCTTAATGACAGAACCAAGCTCTTCTTCTAGAGGAAAATAGTAAGAAGAATGGGCAATGGTGTATCTTTTACTAAGAAATTTGCCTAGAAAAATAATGAAGTCTCTCTAGAATAATGAATAATATTTTAGAAAATTAAGAAACTCAAGTTTTTTGGAGATTCATATGGAGAAAATTATGGTAGTCCTCCTCCATGCAGGAGTCTGGACCTCCAGAGGTTCTTTTCAAGCAAAGTTTGTGTGTCTCCATTGTAATTGCTTTGCTAATATGTGGAAATCCATTAGGCTGCATAAACCACTCTAGATCACCATAAATAGTGGAGCAAAGTATCAGGAAGTAATGCAGTACTGCTCTAAACTGGGGATGTGCATCCATGAAAGTATCATTTTTTGTAGGAAAACGTACAAATGTTCATGTAGCAATCCACTTAACTCCCTGGTAAATCTGCCTCCAAAGTTTTAATATTTCAAGGAAAAGACATACCAAGACTTTGACAAATTATCATTGCTTCTTCAGCAATTCAGACGAATGGTATTGTTACATGCAATATGTATGTAAGAGAATTAATTTCGCATGTAGAAATGTTTTCAGATTAAAAGCTAATTTACACCACAAATGAACCACAATTGATTTAGATGGTTTGGATGAATTAAAATATTCAAAACATTTTAAATTTTTTTCATTAGTACAAGCTCAGCTTTCAGTCCTCAGTCCCTTGAATTTACATATGTGAAACATTCTCAAAGAATATGACAGAATCATTCATATTTGTAAGCATGTCTATGATCAGGTCCTAATGGATATGGATAGGTAGGCACAAGAGATGACACAAAATTTTAGCTTTTATAATGTCAACCAACCTTTTACCATGATTTGGCACACAAAGGATACTACACAAAACAACTGCAAATAGAAAAATGTGACAATGTGTAGTAAGATTTCTATGTCAAAACAACATCAAAACATTCAAAGGAGCCATTTATGATGTCAATGAAAGAACTACAATGCTACTAATTCATATTACTTCTCTTTTCCTTACTTAATTGTTTGTGTGCTTTAAAGGAACACAGCTTTCTCAAAAGATGGTACTGTCTTGGAACAATTTCTACCGCTGCTCTCTTACAGGTCAAGCATGTGTAAGACACATCTGCATATTTTTAAAATGGGGTTTAAATCTGTGAAATTCTAGCTGTGACAACTCACATTATCTTCTGAAAACCACAGGGTAACAAGAAAAGGTTTTTTTGAAATATATGCTGAATAAGAAGCTTGATTTTATTTTGAATCATGAATCACAGCCTCCAGGAAGAATTTCAAGAAACAACCAGAGTCAAATGACAGCTGTGAAAATGCTGTTGTAATTTAAGACAATAAAATATTTCTCTGTCAGTCTTCATACCAGACTTAATATTCTGATGCATAATATTCTATTTTAATTTCTATTTTCATAGATACAAAAGCAGTTTTAATTTTTTTGGCTACTATTTGACATAATTAAACACAATATAGAAAATTGTGATGCTTTCAAACAGTAGCCACAGTCAAGCAAAAGGCTGTCAGAAATTTGTCCTTGATTTTATATATGACTCCATTTTATGTATTCTCAAAGTAATATTGCTATATTAATTTCTTAGTTTAAAAAGATAATTAAAATTCAGGATCATTATTACGACATAGTCCTACAATATTAGATAAAGAATATTCTCTTGAGGTTTTGAAGGAGTTGACTTTAGCAAGGAATCCTAATTGATACTTTTACTGAATGCTTCAGTCATGGTGCTTTGTCTGTATTAGTGAGATACTGGGTCAATCAATTTGTTATGGTTAATGTTTTACCAAATGTATTACAATTATTTCACTTCATGAGCAGCAATTCAAATCAGTTACAGAAACTGAAGACTATAAATCCCAACTGTATCAGAAATGGAAATCTGTTTCTTTCAAATGAAGGTATTATTGGTTTTGTGTGTTTGTTATAAACCGGTGGGAAGCAGAAAAAAATTAGCTCATTTTATGGTAGTCTTGCTAATAGCATTTGACTAATTGCATTCTGCCTATCTGTCTTTCTCCAGCCATTTCAGATGAATTTTCTTGTCCAAATCATCTGGCTGAAATTCCAGTGACTTCCCCAGACGATTCTACTTTTCTCTTTCCTCACCTCGTTCAGACTCACACAAAGGCAAAAAGCTGAGAGAATAAATGGTCTTGTACCCTGTTCTGAAGGTCAACAGATACAGGATTTGTAAGCCCAGTTGAGAAAAAATTCTGAAGTCAAGAGCTTTGGTAAAGTGTGCAACAGCACTTTAAATTGAACTTTGGCTCTATTTTAACGTATATAGAATGGATTCTGTTAAACTACAGTTTTCTGGAAGAGAATGTTTTTTTTTCCCATAAGCAGCAGTATTAAGAGCCTTTATCTTGCATCCTTTTTTTTAAAGCACTGCTGTCAGATCCTCTTCAAATTGAAACCCAAATGTTTTTAAAAGGCTGTGGCTTGCTGGTGTTACCATTTGGACATTTTAAGAAACAGTTCAAAAACCTATGGATATTTAAGATATATTCAATTCAACTACAATCCCAAATTTTTTTTCCCTTTCCATCTTCAGATCTTTGTGCTTTTATTCTTTGTGTCAATAAAACTATATGTTTTGTGTGATTACATTTTGGAACTGGGGAGTTAGAATTTAACTGTGATCTGTAACAGCAGTTCCTGAAAGCAACTCTTCACTGGCTTACTTAGAGGAAATTTCTAGACTGTTTGGATTTCTAATATGGCAGCTATTAAATTAATTAAGTTAAACATTTGTAAGTGATAATATCATGAGAGATAGAAAAAAGAGCACAAGCTTATCCCATTTTTAATCTTACTAAATGAAAATAAATTTCAGTTAATATGAGGAAATAATTAAAATTATTTCCATTTTTATCTTAAAAATATATTTTTATTTTCAGGCACTGAATTTTGACCAAAAAAAGCCTTGGTTTACTTTTTTAATTAACCATGGAAATGGTGTTAAGAGAAGGAAATAATTCTACTGGCATATATGTTTTTAAAAGTATATTTTGTTTCTATGAAAAACACATGCTTAAGAAATATAAGAAACAGTCCAAAGACAAGAAGTTAATTCATATAGTTATATTGAAATAGGAACAATCAACAGAGATTTTATTAATATTCTCACTGAATATCCCTGGCATGTTGTGTTTCATTTGACTGAATGAGTTATTTAAACTCAGTCATCACCACCCTACATATATAATTCAGTCATTAAGTTAAAAGCAGAAATTCTTACTGAAAAGATTAGCTATATTATTTTAATCACTGAACCTTATGTAAACTTTTTCGAATGGTTTTCCTGAGCACTTGCCTTATCCGAGTGATTTAAGTTTTGCATGTGTGTATAGGAAGAGAAATTAGAAATTTTACTGAAGAATTTAAGGGCTTTTCCACTTTAAAAGCATTAGAAATATCAAATAGTGATGCCAATGTGAATCTCTCAGTCATTTATCTGAGGAGTTCCATTACAGAGATTTATATCTTTCATACATTTTTCTTCCTTCCCTCTTCTTTCTTCTCTGCTCTGTGCCAGGTCTAACTCCACTGCTTAAGGTTTTGCCTTGCTTTTAGTTCTTTATTTCTCAATATGTTCTTCTCTTTGAATATCCCTCTTGCTTTACACAGTCATCTTTTTCTTTAAATAGCTCACTGAACTGTAACTGTGTAGGAATTGATTGGGCGTACATCAATGGCTCAGTGCTCCACAGGGAACTACTGAGGGCCAAGTTATCACTATGCTCTGACACAGCTGGTTCCTGTTAAGTTGAGTCTGAGATGCTGTATAGGTAGCATTAGGGTAAGTAAGCAATAAGCAGTGCTATGAGACTTTTGTGTCTTATGGCTTTTCCTAGAGTAAAGGCAGCACTAGATAAAAAAAACATACATAAAAACAAAACAAGAACTACTATAGCTCATCTAACTGTAAGGACTGGGTGAATCTTTATATACTGAGCATGCTGCTTTGCATCTGGAGGTCATAAGGCTATCAGCCAGTCCACACTGTGTGCTGTGTGGCCTGCTTGAGTCTGCTTGTGCTGAGGTGCCCCTATGGCTGGAAAATCAGTGCATGACAGAGTATCCACGCGCCCTGCAAACTCAGATATTGTTACCCCTGCCTTGTGCAGACAGCCACTGGAACACAGAGTTCTGGCAAAGCAAACTAGTGAAGGAAAGTCAAGGGCTTTGTGGCACAGTGCAGAGCAGTGCAGTTCAGTGTGGTGTAGCACAGTCCAGCCTGATGTAGCACAGTGTGCTGTGTGAGTGAAGCAAAGTGAGGCATTGCGCCTTGTAGAGCGCTCTAGTGGGCTCTGATGTGATGTAGGGTAGGGTAGAACTCTGTGGTGTGACGTGGTCTGGTTTGGTACAGCGTCAAATCACAGCTTGGGGAAGGAAATAGAGAGGTACAGCACTAAACATGTTCCTCTGTGGTTTCTATTGTCTAATCAGAAACTGGGCAGCAGGTGGTAAATCCAGATTTCAATCCACACATCTGGTTTATCAGGCATGCCATTTCTGTTCAAGAGACAAAATCACATAAAACCCAGTTCCAGACCCCTCCAAAAATATCAGTACCTATCACATACTGAAATGATCTTAATTGACTGCAAGAAAATAATTGGATAGTATTAGGCAAGCATTTTATAGGCATTGTTACACTAGAGTAATCTAGAGAGGTGAGAAGAATCAGACAACCAAAGGATCACAGAATCATTTAGTTTGGAAAAGACCTCTGAGACCTTTGGCCAATCACCACCTTGCCAACCACACTATGGTACTGAGTGTCATAGCAAGTTTCTTAAACATCTCCAGAGATGGTGATTCCATCACCTCCTGCAGAGTCTGTTCCAATGCCTGACAACTCTTTCTGTAAAGAAATTCTTCCTCATGTCAACATAAATCTCCTTCAGCACAGCTTGAGGCCAATCCCCTTTGTCCTGTCACTGGTTGCCTGAGAGATGATGTAGCCCCATATGGCTATAACCATAGTAGGCAGTTGTAGACAGTGATCAGATCTCCTCTGAGCCTCCT
>VZRX01006151.1:0-25591 GCA_013398075.1 Notiomystis cincta
CGCCCCCCCGGTCTCTTACTCTTTCTCTCGCTCATACTTTTCTGGCCTCCAGTTTCCTGGCCACCCACATGACGAGACACTCTCCTTCCCGCCTCTCTCCCCATTCTCAGTTTCAAGGAATTTCCTTTTGTCAAAGGCGAAGTGTGATTGACATATTTTCCCTCTCTTAAGTGCAGTCTTCTTAATACTTGATTTAACTATGTCCTTATGGGGCTCGTATAATCATTACCTAGGTGAGAAAGAGACCCCCTGCTCCCTCACTAGCATCCAATCTTGGCCTTCAAGTGCCAGACAACTGGCTACTTACCGTTTTTCACATGGTTTTTATTCACATTTTAAAGACATTTTTATTAATTTGGTGGTGATGAGGTGTTCCAGATTGACAGCATTGGAGACTGAAGTAATTTGTTTGTCCACAAAATAGGTACCACTGAAGCAGCAGAACTGATGGCTCCCTTACCAGCGTATCCCCTTTCAAAGCATCTAACCAAAGCCACAAAAATTGCCTTCTCCTCTGGCCTTTGCACAGAGAAGGCAATTCAATTTTCTAATCAGTCCTCAACCCTGATGCTAAGACTGATAAAAAACTCTGCTGGAGCTCACCCTGGCCACAGTGTCACAGGAAGGAGGAACATAACCATTTTACTGGTCCACTTCTGGTGGTCTGTGCTTTCTTTAGCATGAGAAATGGTTTCCTGTTGTTCTCCAGACTATTTTCCATGTGACCTGCATAGCACAGGCCATGAACAAATGTCCACCCCAAGCAGAATCCAAGGTGTGTGAGGGTGGGGACAAAGGGTTGAAGGAGAATGGCTGTGGGATTTGGGAACATAGGGCTGCTGGCAGAAAAAGAGGAAGGCAAGTCCCCAGGCTGGTGGTTTGGAGTCCTTAATGATTCCCTGGTTAATCTATGTTGGTCACCCTGCTGCACTGCTCTGTTTTCATACATGCCTGGTATACTGGAAAGTTAAACTGCATTCTGATGTCTGTGGGTTGTCTTTGAGTATGGCGTTGAAGAGGTTGCTCAGACTGAACCAAAAATTTTCAATATATTGTAGGAAGGGTTACTAATGAGTTTTTGAATTGAGATTTGCAAGATCGTAGCACACCTTTTAATCCATATGAGAGCCAACTAGAGTTTTGTATTGAATTTAACAGTAATAGTCCTGAACACTGATTGTTATAACCAACATATAAGGAAATATTTATAGCTATGCATGTTGAAAATTTAAGCCACATCACTGTAATATCTTATTCCCAGTTTTGTATGGACTTTGCTACATTTGAAATAACTATGGTGAAATTTCCCATGTCAGGGATTAATCTGTGTATCTTGCATCCTTCTTTTCCCCTTTCTGTGAAAAATGGAGGAAAAATAACTGAGTTTTCAGAAAAAGTTTTGGGAGACTATTCTCACATATGCTAATACCTGAAAGGGATACTAGTAACAATTAATAATCCCTACCTAATTTGGATGAAAGAGTTGTCTTTTGATCAGCAGATGGGGGGAGGGGGGGTGTTCCTCTGATGTCAGGAATGTATTCTTGCCCATTTCTGTGAAAATTTTCCCACATTTAGTTAAGTTCTGAGCCTCAGGAAGTCGCACTTCACACAAAGACATTAGAAATGCATTTTCTCTGAAGGATTTTTGCCTGTTCTCAACTCCAGAGGTGGATGGCAATCTTCTCTCCCAGCGGAGCCCTGGGGTTAAGTGTTGTGCCCACAGTGTCTCAAGGCAGGGGAGAGGAATAGTGCTACTCCCCACACTGTGGTTTCAGTGTTTGGCTGACAGACCATGGGAGAGGAGAAGGAACCTTTCTGAAAAGACTACAAAAGGTAGAGACCTGGACTGAAGTATTGCGAATGAAGGCATTGGGACAACAAGATCAATATCTTGATGTTCTGAGAAAAGGGTGAGGGGCTTACAAGCAGGGCTGTAAAAAAGATGAGGGAGAGGAGAGGCATGGACCTCAGACACTTGTCTCCAGAAACAGAAAAAGAATTTCCACACATTGGAAAACTCCAAAACTAGAGCTAGAAAAGTAATATTTCAGGCTTCAGATCAGGTTTTGGATGATATGCAGTGCAAGACACAAGGCACCTATTGAACAATGAGTGTAAAAGAAGACCTTGAATACACAGAATCTTCAACAGAGATCCAATGGAAAATTGTAATGTGGTTATGTAATCAAACATGGTAAGATAGCTCATAGATACAGCTGAAATAAGGTCAGGCTTATTGCTGATGATCCTTGTCATCTGAGTGTTTGACTTTGCAACATTAATAGTTTTTCAATGTATTTTTATTCATATAGTACCTGGTATAGCCTGTAGACCAGGAACTTACTGCTGCAAAGTGAGTTAGGTTATCTCATTAATGACTTAAATTAAATTAATTAGCAGCCATGTACCTTAGCTCTGGCTCCAAGCCATAAGGATTCAAAAGAATGCGTCCTTTGCAAAGCCAGATTCTGTGCATTCTGCAATGAGATGGGACCAAATGGTAATGATATAAAAAAAATCCTTTCATTCTTGTCTTCCTTTCTTCACACAAACATGTGCAGCTGTGGCCCATATCTGCTGAAAATAGTCATCACCACAATATGGCAATGAATATTTTCAACCATTCTTTTAAGAAAGCTTTTATCTTTTCTTGGCCTCACAATGTCTCCAGGCAATCTATCTCCATTGTCAGGGCCTTGTTTTGTGAAGTATTGTTTCAAGAAGCATTGTCCAGGATTTTTTTTTTCTGGTATGTGCCTGGGAAGGAGTTAATTTGTAGATGGCTTAAGCAGTGTATCAGATCCCAGCCCTCAGCCTTGCTGCTGCCATGTGCCAACTGCACCCCTTGCCACAAAGACCTATGACCTGTTTTCCACTGGCTTTGCCTGCATTTGGTTTGCAAGCTGGCCAGAAACTCATGTTGGGTACCTGACTACAGACAGTGGTAAAATACTGACTACAGAAAGTGGTAAAATACTGAATACAGATAGTGGTTTATCTGTTACGGGAGTGTGTCAGATTCCATTGCTGTGGAATAAATGAGTCAGTGCTTCCAAAAGGTGGTACGAGAACTGTTGTTTCCAGCTCCAAGGCACCTCTGCCTTGCTGCAGTGCTTGACCCTGATTCAGGTTCTCACAGTTATTTCCATAACTGCAATAGTCAGAAGCTTTTTAAAATCAAAGCTACAATTTTTAGGGCATGTTTTACAGCAAGTGAGTTGTCCATGGGCTGCAGAGCTTGGGAAGCAGAGTCTCTGAGTGCAGTGGAGCAGGCTGTGCCCCCAAACTAGCTCATACCACACAGGACTGCTGTTCTGCCTTTTCCTCTGAGACATTTCTGTTGAACACCTTATGCCATACATTGTTGTGCACACCACCTGTGAGATGAATTCTCCACTCTTGTGTCCTGTTGGGCTAGTCTTTTGTCTAAGGTTAGGTGAAGCACGACTCCCCTTCCTACTCGCTTCGCCTAAGGGCTGTGGTATGGTGTTCTCAGGCTTACAGGATTGCATTATTAACAACAGTGCTCTAGGTGAAATAAAAGAAAGCAAGTTCTGCAAACTGTCAACCAGCCTTGACTTTCAGAATGACCCAATAGCTCAGGAGACAAGTGACCTGAAACCTGCTAGAGTATTTATATACTCTGATTTTGCTGAAGAATACCCCTCAGTTCTCTGCTGTCAAAAATTGATGGTAATAATAGCTCTTCTTTTTAATTCAAAGTAACAAATAATCCTGCATCTTCCTTGCCAGATTGAAATATCTTTAAATAATTTTTTTCTGAGTGTTGGAATTGCTGATGGTGTCTTGATGCGTCAGTTGTTTTCCAGGTATATGTACAACAGCATATGTTACAGCTGTATGTAAAATAGTCCTTTCCTTAGTGTTCTTATATTGTCAAAGAAAGGGTACAGAAATTCTGGAAATGGAAATTGGGAATGGGATGAGGCTAGTGGCAAGTAGCATCATGGTCCTGGAGAATAAGCCTGGAGGGACCTATCAGCACCAGGGTCCAGTTTGGAGTATGGGGAGTGTAATGCAGAAAGCATTTTAATCACTCCATTGTCATCAGGTAACTGTGTAGCCCACAGGTGAAGTATGCCTCACCTCCTTTAATGGCCAGGCCAAAATAGCAGGCTGCTTCTTCTGCTCGCAAATTGAGAAAAAAAGACATTTCTGTCCCATCGTTCCTCCTCAAACAAGGAGCAAACATGAGGGATACTGGGCCTTTTGTTTTTGAATCAGTGGTTTGACAACTACACTGTGAACATTGACTAATAGCAAGGACGATTAAGATGTTGAAAAAGAGAGCAAGAGAATCGCAAACCCAGGATATCCCCTAGGAAGAGGGAAAACTGGGGTATGACTACTGGTGTTTCTGTTGAGACATGGGTGATCAGAAGCTTACTTCTGCATCTGATTTTGAGCTGCCTGCAGATGTAAGGTGCTGCTGTGGGCTGAGGGTACCTCCTTTAGGGTTTTCAGAGGCAGCTCCTGTTCCCATGGATGTTTTGGACAGTGAAAGGCATTGTTCTGGGGGCTGCAGCTCGTGCTGAGAGGATTTATACACGATGTCAAATCCCTCCTGTCTTGACCCCTCCTGACTCCTGGACATCTGTAAGGGAACACCCTTGAGAGGGTATCTGTAAAGAACTGTTTATTTTGCAGTGAAGGGTAATCTCATAATAACCAGGGAATTCCTCCAAGTTCCTGGGAGTACCGAGTGAACCTTGCCCGGTGTTGCTGGCTGAAATGTTGCAAACAAAAAAACAGTGGAGGCTCTGAACAAGACAGAGGAGCTCAGCACCCAGAGCTCATGTTTATTTTCTCCAGAGATGAAGGGAGGACTGCAGGTCAGCAGGAATTGTGCATTTTGACTGGTATTTATTGACTCAGAAGTCCTTGCTGACAGACAGACAGACAGTCAGGCAGGGAAGGGTTCCATTACAGTGACGTCGTTTCTTTCCCTCCTCTGCCCGGAGGCTCTCACTGCTGGCACTCTTTTCACATTACTGTGGCTTCTCCAGCTGGAGCTGGGGCAACTGGCAGCTGCCTTTCACCTCGCTGGTGCTGGAAGCCTGGCTGCCCCCAGGGAACACGACTGCCCAGCTCTCAGTGACACCCAGCAGCACATCTATCAGAGATGTGGCAACAAGACACAGCTTGGTGTTCAGCCTTCCCTCTGAGGCCCGAGTGAAGGCTGGAGGTCTGGGCCAGGTGCGGAAGGGATCCCTGAGTGGCTACAGGGGGTCACTGTACAGGGTCTGTCTGAAAGAGAAATACATCCCTGAGCTTTGTTCAGCCCCATTTCCATCTTCCCTTCCCTGATGCAGTCGCTGCTAGTTAAGGTGTCTGATTGCCCATCTCTAATACTGTGCTTTAGGAGATATTTTAGTCCTTTCTGTACGTGACAGTAAGGCAGACCTACTGACAGCTATATGCATGGACGCTGCGACATTGGTCAGCCTCTGTTTGTGCCAAGGGTCATGCCTTTAATAGTTTTGATTCCTAGTATGGATCCTCTAGCTTGTCCCTTTGGATTTAAGACCATGCTGGAGACTTGTATCTATTGCAAGCAGTACAGTTATCTATGCTATTAGCCATCAAGAAAGACTGGAAGTGTGAAATACAGTATTCTTCATCCTTTATCAGAATCAAGAGGCAAAATGTGCATGTTTAAATAGCATGGATTGTTGGTCTTGTTTATTTAAGATGAGTTATCTCATTTTGAGTCTGTTAAACAAAGGATGCAGCAGGCTGGGGTACAGGATATCATAGAATCATGGAATGGTTTGGATTGGAAAGGACCTTTAAGATCACATAATTTCAAAACCCTTGTCATGGGCAGGGACACTTCCCACTAGACCAGATTGCTCAGAGCCCCATCCAACCTGGTTTTGAACACTTCCAGGGATGGTATATCCACAGCTTCTCTGGGCAACCTGTTCCAGTGTTTAATCAGCTTCACAGTAAAGAATTTTTTTGCAGTATCTAATCTAAAACAACTGTCTTGCAGTTTGAAGCTGTTTCCTCTTGTCCTGTCAATCCATGCCCTTGTAAAAAGTCCCTCTTCACCTCTCTTGGAGCCCCTTCAGGTACTGGAAGGTGCTATAAGAGCTCCCTGGAGCTTTCTCTTCTCCAGGCTGAACAACACCAACTCCATCAGGAGCGTTTGCAGCAAGGCAGTGCCAGATAGATCTGGTCAGGGGTTTTGTATTTGCTTCACAAACATGATATCAGCAGCATGGACAAATGAATCACACTGATCTCTTGCTTAGTGAAACTTACATTAGTAATTTACCTTTATAGCATCAGGGATACTACAAAGTGGCAATGAGGGTGCCCTTTCAGTTTCAATCTCTACGAATGTGGTGTCTCTGCAAATACAAATGCACATGAATGAGAACCCAAGCATCAGATAATTCAGTCCACTTCTTGATTGTCAATTCAAGATTATGTGCAACAGTACAAGTTTTGTTTTAACAATTTTAAATGATGACATATCCTCTGTGTTGGGATTCTGGGTGTTTTTCCTGTAATTTGATTCATGCAGTGAGACATGGTTGCAACACTTTCGGTTTTGTGACAGAATTCTTCTTACATCACCTAACATGTATGGAATTCTTTTCAGGCTCTACCTCATTAAAACCTGATGCTTAGATCTCCTGCCTCACTAATGTACAGAGGCAGATCTAGGCATATTTTCACTTTGAAAAGATTTCCTTTCCTTTTCATTAATGACAGCTGTACAGCTGTCTAAAGGCTGTGGAGATTTCCCTCTACACTGATGTGTTTACTGTCTTTGTAATCTTTTTTGGAGAGCCACCTGCTTTTGTTCCCCCAGTAAAGCTTTAAGTAGAACCTGTTTTCCCTAATGTGGCCTTCCCTTATGTGACCCTCCCAGTAAACAGGAATAAAGAGGGCGAAGGGTTCATTATGTGCGTGGTGGATGCCAGTGATGGGATGGTACTGCAAGGAAAAGGCTTCCCTGGCTATGTCTTAGCTGCTGGGAATGTCTCATGTCAAGGGGCTGAAAAAGTGCACCTCTGTGTGAGGATGCAGAGGGAGCATCTTCAGAGTGCTTATAGGTGCACACCAACTTAAAGTGGTAAGTACAGAAAGACCAAACCAGTCCCTAAGCATTTTATCATCTAGTCTTGCTGAGCATTATGTCCAGCAAAGCAGAATGTATTGCGTGCACTTGGCAGAGCTGTCAGCACTCCAATGGCCTCCCGTGCCTGAAGAGGGAGTAGCTGGATCATAGGGTTTCACCTGTGACTGACATACATAACTGGGGTGTCCCAAGCTAATTCCTGTTTGACTAAGAGCACATACATAGAAACAAAACTTGATTTAAAAGCCAACTAGGTGATTACTAGTATTACATGACTATCCCACTGCAACTTTATTTCCTCTACCTTTAATCCGCTGCTTTTCTCAACTTTCCCCAAGAGGTGCAGTGTCTTTTATGAGAGTGGCTTTGAACCTGTGACCACAGAACTCTGGAAGTTGGGGGACTGCTTCTGAAGGGTGTGTGAAATAAAAGCAGTGTACATGTGCTATACTATAATCTATGCATGTGAAATATCTACAGTAGATGTCTGTGTGCCCATCAGGATGGTCAAGAAAGTAAGACAAAAGGTTTTTCTCATGGGAAGAAGCATGGTATTTAAATCCTAAATTTATGGCAATCTTGTAATCTTTAGATCCCTTTATTTCTGCTTGTTTTCAAGAGAGGCAGGCTGGTACTTTGTACTTTGCTGGTACTTTGTAGATTGATGGCACCTCCCAGGAGTGACCTGTACGTGCAGAAAGAAAGGATACACAGTGCAGGGGGTGTTCACATGTGATTAGAATAAGTTCCATGCTACAGAAATACACTGTACCTGGCTCAAAATTCTGTGTGAGGAAATCTTGGGTGTGACATCCATGCACAGAGAAGATGCTGACATCAAAGAGTGAAAGTAATCTCTTTAATAAGTGCAGGCACAGATGCAAACCTGTCCTGGACTTGGAGGAGAAAATTTTTTGTCAATAAATCAGTTCTCTAATTCAGATCCTATTTAATCCCTTTCAAGGACACTCCATTGTGTTCTACTCCATTTCTTCTACCCTTGCTCAAAGTGCTGCCATGGCCCATTTGGCCACCATGTTAATTTTTGATCCTGGTTTTGCTCAGCACCTCTGAGCCCCTTTTCTTCAGAGTCTGTGGTTGCGTTTGTTTGTGTCAGCTGTATTCTAGGAATAGATTCTTTTTCTTTTTATGGTTTCCTTCCAAAGCAAGTGACAGTCAGGCACAATGGATGCAACAAAAGGTTACATCCATCATTACAATTTTTTCCCTCTTAGCTTTTCCTCGCAAACCTCAGTCAACGCCACTTAGCTTAATTGTCTTTGTCACTGTAGAAGGAGAAACAGACTTTGCTGTTTTGCCTTCTTCCAGTGAATCCTCAGCAAAGAAGGGTACTTATGATATAGAAAATCTACCCACATAGTGCAGATCTGCAGTCTTATTGTCACTGATCAATGACTTAGGCCTAGGAAAAAATAATTTTGGCAGTGTGACTAGAGGCAGATAAAAGCAGTTTTTTTAAAATAGCAGATCTCTGTGTTCTTTGACAGATCTCCTTTTGGTTTTGTTTCTCTCCCAAAACATTGTGTTTTCCTGCAGACAAACAGAATGATACATGTATACCTAATTTATACATAACTTCTATACAATGCAATGCACATAACTGATTGTCCACAGAAAACCATACTCACAGTTCTGTAGGTTTATAAGTTTGGTGCTGGATGTTGTGTATGCACAAAATGAAACTAAAGTATAGTTATGTGCTGGAAGCTAATGAAATTTTTTTGAACATTAGTGCATTTTGACATGTATGAGTATAGAGAGAAAATAATTAAGTATTATATTGTCTAAAATAAGCAAGAGTGCACTTTCCTAATGCTGGGTAGAAGTGAAATTTTTGTCACTGGCTCTTGAACATACATATTTAAATTGGAAAACCTTAGTTTTTGGGTTCAGGTTTTGCCGCGTAGATAAGTTGTATTATGAACTGGGAGTTATGAAATATGAAATGGCAAATGGTGCTTTTCTTTAAAGGCTTGACTACTTCCACCTTTGTCAAGTTTTTGTTCTATGTTTATCCTATGTCCCTCTACTTTATTTCTATGTCTCTCAACTGCACCTGGAATGCCTGCTATTAACATGTACTGTTAATACTGCAAACTTAATTTTCAGAAGCCCAGCAAAACCAAAAGCAGTTGCCTTTGGCCTCAGCTGGAATCCAGCACCTCTGAAAATCAGGCACTCCTGTATTTCAGTTGGGAGAAGAGATTCTCTTCTATAAAATGCTTTGAATTTACAATTTAAAGAACTTCCAATCTGTGTAGATTTTAAAACACTGTGTACATGCTATGTTCGTACAGGAATCTGGCAGCCATTTCTAGGGAGCATTAAGCAACGAGATCTTGTAGTGAACAGCAGAAATATTTTTTATTTAGAGATTACATAACTGACAAAATGGAAACCAGCCTCCGTGCTTCACTGTAGACCAGAACTTTCTCTTTCCAGATGGAGGGTGACCTTTAATTGTGTCAGTTCCACCCCACATCCTTGGAAAACAAGGGCAGCTGCTTCACACATGAAAGGAAGCAGAGTCTGAAGCAACCATGTTGATCAAGGGTAGATCAAGACTGAGGTAACCTTACAACAGCTACACAAATCCGACTCCATCCATCAGTCAGGACTCCAAGAGCATCCAGGTAAAAATAATTGGTCTTAAATGTCACAAACTGAATTAGCCCCCATCTACCTGTGTCCCTTTAGCATCCAGTTGTCTAGTAGTACTGATGCATCCAGCAAAGCTGCCTGTCACCCTAATCCATGTGAGATGGATCAAGCAGTGTTTGGTGCTAGCAGTACAAGAGTGACACTGAGCTGGAGTGGGAGATCTGGGCAGATGGGGAGCGGATGGTGCCCTCGGGCTTAGTCTGCTGGAGGAGGAGTTCCCATGTGGACTTCATGTAACTGGGACTCATAGTGAAGAGAGAGAAACTAGAAACACACCACATGTTCTGTCCTGAGTTAATCAATCAGTACTCTTATACCCTAATTGTCCTAAAAAATCTACCACCAGCTATGCTCCCCTATCCTTCACTCCTTTTGTTCTAGACACCACTCTCCTAAACATTCAGGGGTTTGATTGTCTTTCCCTGTTCCTTTAATGTCTTCATGGTGTGGAGGGGGTGAGTAGGCAGGAGGTGCTGGGACTCCTTCTGTGGAGCAGCTGTGATTGCTTCCCGAGGATATGTGAGGGTTGGGAAAGATTGTGAGGTATGATTTTTTACTGTACGCTGAAAGGCTTTCTCTATCACCCTGAAGAAGGACCTGAGGAGAGGTGAAAAGGTATAGAGTTGTCAGCCCTGAAAGACAAGCATTTGCACAGTTGGGAAGTAACTGGACAGTGTCTGTGTCCTCTGATGAGCTGAGACAATTCCGTTACCTACAACTTGCCATAAATCAGTGAGTTCTCTGCTCTGAAGTAGGTACTTGGTGTGTGCTCTGCTATTCCTTAATTTGGTGTGTGCTCTGCTATTCCTTGAAGTTTGGGGCACTTGGTCAGAGAAATGACTTCAGTGTGGCTGTGGCATGAAGTCACAGCAGTAAAGACTTCATCATTTCTTTTGACAAAGCTGCCACTGAGGGCAGTTGCTTGCTAAAACACAGTTTTAAAATAGGAATTCACTCTGACTCTGTTTATGTTAACTTTCCGTGAACAGTCAAGCAATTTACTTTCATTGACAAGAAAATCTGTAAAAAGTCAATGTCAAAGATACATATGTGTGCATTTAAGTAAACTAGTTTAAAGTTCTCATGCATAAGCATTCATTTTTGAAGTGCTTACACATTCCCTGAGCCAAAGGAATGGAAACAATACAATGTGATTTATCTGACCAATCAAACCTAACCCAGACAGCTGTGGTGCAGGCTCTCCTGCTGGCTCCTATTTTCATGCCGGCAGAAGAAGAGGGTAGATGCCTCACATGACTGTGTTTTTGTTGTGATCTTGGCACTCCACTCTTCTTGCTGATGACTCAGAAGCTAGAAAAACCTGTCTCAAAGGGTCAGATGGGAAAAGCCCAGGAAACCTGGTGCTCACCAAGCCAGTGCCTACACACAATCTTCACTATGTTTGACCTTTCATTTCTGTAATTGAATAGGAGTATGTTGATAGGGAGCACTTTGTGTGCTGTGCTGGATATTAAATCTCACTTCCTCCATAACTGATCCAAAATCATTAAAGGAACTGTGGACAAATTCTTTGCACCACAGGCCATATTTGGATAAAATATGTTGACAGTTTGTGTCACAGTGTTGTTCTCATATAACAGGAGGGACACATGACATCCTCACTGAAGTAACAGCTTCAGGCTATACCTTGTATCACTCCTGTGCATGTATCTCTGTGAACAACTCAGAAATAAAATACAAAGGCCTCATTAAAAAGACAAAAAACCCACTAGCACCATGAACCAACATCTAGATTGCTCAGGAACATGCCAAAACACCAGCAAAGCTGCTGCCAAACCTGAAAATGTTTAAATTCCTTGCACAACTGTTCCACTGCCAGCAAAACTGCTCATGATCTTGAAGTGCTGCTGAGTAGTTAAATCTTGACTGCAGAGCATGTAACCTGCAAAATCTTGAGAAGAGAACCAGAGTGGTGTGAGCAGGATTCCCTTGCGCACCCCTCAGGTCTCTGTGACACCATAGAAATCCATGGATGGGATTCAGGCAGGTTGTGTGCATGCTTGTGGTATGCTGGTGATTCCACCGGGCAGCATGGATTTGTTCATAGCTCCCTGTTCATGTGTGTTCTTGTCATCTCTCTTACTTGTCTTTCCTCCATCTTAATCCATTACAGGGAGTCTTTGCAAAGAACTTGGAAGAAAAGGTAATGTGAGGACAGGTCTGTATTTTCCAGGGGCACATTTTGACTGGGATGTGCACTTGGAACAAAATGACACTCAGAATGCAGTGCTCCTCAAATCAAATACTTAATTAGCTGTAGTAGCATGACCTGCTTGCTGTCTAAAGTCAATTGTCAAATAAAAATCTCCTTATAAAAACATTATTTTGAAATCAGAAAAATTTAATGTTTTTCCCTTTTCAAACCAGAAATCAAAGACACATGGATATATAATGTGTGAATACTACCATTTTTGGTTTGTTGCTGATCCCTCCCCATGGCTTCCAAGGTGTGTATGGCTGTGAAAGGACCATTCTCCAAGGTGGCCTCCACAAGCGCAGGAGCAGCAGACATCTGCTGCACAGGTTTTATGTAGCTCTTGTTTGCAGCAGCTGTGTGGGCAGCGTGGTGCATCTCACACATTTTCTCAATCTGTATCCCAACCAGGTAGGATTGACAGCTGGAGAAAACCATATATTTTGGGTGCTAAATAGGTTATCTGCCATCCGTAAGAAAGAAAAGCAGGGAGCTTTGCAGTTGTGCCTCCCAGCCCTGCCCTTGGTTGTGACTTTGCCACTGGCAAGTCTGAGTTCTTGACCCCTGCTAACATGCAGTGCCTTTAATAAGGAGAGGGAGGGAAGTAATTTTATACTCAGCATGCGAGTGATTCATGTTCTCAAAGGGGATAAAAATGTTATTAGAAAATTCTCCTGCCAAATGTGTGGCAAATGAAACCAATTTATTAATGCTGTGAAGCCAACGTGTGAAATTGGGATAAAAGGTGAGGTGCAGTCTCACCCCTGTGCTTACTGTGGCAGAATGTGTGGAAGACAAAGGGCTCTTGTCCTCGGAAAGGGGATGCTGCTGTTGTGACCACATGCACTAGCAGCAAACAAACACAGCAAGTTTTCTTCAGCACAGATGCACTTCAAAGTGTTGGGGTGAGAGATGCCAAGACTTACAGAGCAGACCTTGATCATGGGCGATCAAAAACTTGCTGCTTGAAACCTGTAAAACATTGTCAGGACACCTTTGAAAATGCTTTTATTCATTTAGTAGTTCAGGGCTTCCCATTCATTTAGGGTTATAATTTATTTTATTATGTGTTAAGCAGTCTCATTGTTCTCTGTGTCTCCAAAGACACGAAACAAAATCAGTCCCAGGCCCCAGAAGGCCCCTGACCTGAAGTCCACACAAGCAAGGCATGGGTTTGGAGCCAAGAGGCCCAGACATGATCCATGCTTTCATAGTAGTGTATTTTACATGGGACGACAATGAAGGTGACCATAGGTTCATGAAGTACCTATAAAGCAGGTGCTGTACTATTGACAAAAGCAAGGTGAAAGAGGTTTATACTAAAGTGACTCTTGACAGGTCAAGAGTCCTCTACCCTGATGCCCTTAAGCTGTGTGAGTCTGTGACTCTTCCTGCATTCCTCTAGTTTTTGCTCTCTCTCTGCCAACACTATGCTTGATGTGACTGAACAAGACCAAAACAGTGTGGATGGAGCTAGAAGCAGGATGAGCAAGTCTTAACTCCTCTTCTTTTTACCTCATGTGCAAATAGCATCATCTGCCTGTTTTCAGTGCCTGGAAAACATCCGCATCTGGACAAAGAACAGTCAGCCAGAGCCTGTCAGGACAAAGAAAATCTGTGGAGGAATTTCTGCCTTGGAAAGCTTATCTTCTCCAGAACAGTATCTGACTTCAAATTATCGTGTAAGTAGTCACACACGGTTCTTCTGGATTCCTTTCTCTTCCTGAACAGCCCCCAAAGCATAGATTCTAATAACTCCATTTTTTTAGCTGCAGGTATCTAAAAATCTGGACCTTGTTGAATCAAATTCTGATTTCACTGGAGCAATCATCATCTCCAAGATGGTTTGTTGCATGATTTCATAGTCAGAAACAAGGCTGAGGATTGTTCTATTCAATTTCTAGAGAGCTTTAACCCAGGCATCAGCTCACTTAGCCCATCCAAGACCAATCTTTCTGCTCAAATTTCATTCAAGAAAGCACTTGCCATATAATCCCCATATCCTGCCAGTGGGGCAGAAGGGTCAAACTTTGAACAAAGAAGTGAAATGTATTCTGAATGTTCCTGGACAAGAAATGAGAAATCTTCCTGTTGTTCTGTTATGTTAAAGAGGATTGCTTAGGAATTTGCTGCAAGACTAAGGCATAGAATTTAGCTGCTCTAGTCAAGCACATGTAGAGTATGAGTGGTTGCCTGTCTTTTGTTTTCATTTACTTTACGGATTTGACCTAGAAATAAAGTTGTGCAAATTTAACTATACTCAAAATTATGAGATTTGTCATATTCAAATTTATTCAGATATGGGATTTCTTCAAGCTTCTTTCAGCTTCCATTGTAGGATTTTTCTGTCTGCCATCAAACCAGCAAACTCATCCCACAAGATCTTAACATTATTTGTATTTTGTCTAAAGAAGGGATAAATCAATTAGTTTCTGGCATAATATTAGCATTTTATTAGCATCAATCAAAAAGCTGAGTGATCCAGAATCCAAATTAATTGTTTGGATTAGTATAAAGAACCCACAGTCATCTGTCAGGTAAGTGTCTCCATCTGTCTGTGTTTGTGGCTGGATTCGAAAGGTGAAGTTTGCAGGATCAGCAGCTCAGTTCCTCACCTTCATATCATCAGCTAACAGCACTCAGCTTTCTTGCCACTAGACAAGAGTCCTTCCAAGAGTGAGGTAACCACAGCTGATGGTCAGGACACCGTATTGTCAAGCAGAATCCAAGGTCTCTAACACATAAAAAGCCATACATAAATTTAACACTAATTGGCAGAAAAAATATTCAAGCTACATATATGCTTCTGAGTTCCGAGATTCATGAGAGGGTCCCGTATCATACTCCTAATCCAAGCCCTGCAGTGTTTTCACCTTCACAAGCTGCTTATTGTTGTTGCAAGTTCCTAATTCCCGTGTCTCATAACTTTGTGAACTTCTACATACTCCACATTTTAAGAACATCTTCGAGACTCAAAGCTTAATTCCAGGATTTGTCCACCCTCTTTATTGGAGTGACCTCAGAAATACCTGGCTGTGGGCTCGCTCAGTGGTTAAAGCCAAGGAAAATCTTACGTGTTTATTGCACTTTGAAATAAATTCAAGTATGTACTTGCCTGGAGTATGGATGTACTTAGTGTGCTCTGTTTGATGAGTTGATTCCATTTGTTGTTTGGGCTCTTCAGCAACATTGAGAACCCAGGACATTCAATTCAGGAACTTTCCTAGAAGAGCCTCCAGGGCAGGTAGAACCTGTAGACAACTTAGGCAAAGGATACCTGTGCAAGAGGAACACCTGAAGCTGCATCTCAGAAAATGAAGCTTGATATGAATAGGCTGTTCAAACCACTCTTCAACAATCTGTTAATCCTATTCCCACCATTTTCTTTTCTTGTCTCAGTAACATGAAAGTATTACTACAATCCACGCAGCTATCAAGAAAGCCAGGAAACTGTCCTTCCCTGAAAAAGTCTTCTCCATGGGATCCCTGGAGACCAGCATGCTGCATTTCAGGAGATCTGAGAGTTTACAATCTGGTGCTAATTCTGGAAGTGTACTCCCTACATAAAGACTGTTATTTGTGGAGTTCTAGTTTGCAGACCTGCTATCTGAATTGGCTAATCCCTTGCTAAAACCTATAATGGGCTAGTGATTACAGAAAAATGTAGTCTGACTACTGCTAAGCAAAATAGAAGATAAATAACTCCATTATTTATGGAACTAAGGGAAGATGGGTGTCAACTTGTGGTATTCATGTGACACTCACCAAAACTTTGATGCCTACTGATGACATCAAAGAACTGAACCTCTTTGTCTAATTGCCTTCAAGAGTGGCTTCCTGAATGGATTATCTGGGGTCATTGAAGAGCTAATCTTACCTTGCCATCTTCCCATCAGCAGGGAAGCACTGGTGAGGGCATTCCTCTACAGGTAGTGACTGTCATATTGACTGTCTGGAGTCATTTATCCATGAAATATTGTCATTTGTGTCACATACAGTTAAACTGCCCAATCTGTTCAAGCAACATTGTGAGAAGAGAGAGAATAGAAAGGAAATTCTAAGCAAATGAGCATCCCAGTCTTCCATCTTCCCCTGTGACAGCCCACATGTCTTTATAAGCCTTGCTTCCTCAGGAAGCATTTTAATTTACTCTCTGAGCAGCAAAAGCACCCAGCAGACTTTTCTGCCACAGTTTGATAATTTTGTGTGCTGAACAGAGACTTGACAGTTAAAATGATGGAAAGGACAATTAACCAGTTTCTGATGTCACCTGTGCTGGTGTGTCAATCCTTTGGAGCTCTGTTGAAATCATCGGGATTACTCTATATTTCCACTGCTGTGAGCAGATTAAAACACAGCCTCATTTTTTCTAGCATTTTAGGGAAGCATAGGATTTTTCATTTTGTATTACAATACTTAATTGGGCGTTGTTTTTTATTATAGCATTATTGTCATGTGGCCTAAGTGTTAGTGGGCAGAGTCATTTTTCAGTGTAATTTTCCCGAAATCCCAGACCCTTGGGTATCTCATACGCAGTGGTCCAACCAGCAGCAGTGTAGATGTGACTGCTGTAAGAAGCTCTTGTGTCAACGTTTTTTAGAGAAATTTTTTCCTCTTTAAAAATGCTAATTATCCGATACTTAAGGAAGACAATGGCTGAGCCCGGCGAGCATGTGGGTGCGGCACCTCCCTGTCTGGGGGTTCCTCAGGAAGGGACAGAGACCCCGCGGGGGGTGGAACTGGTGAGGGCTTGGACACAGCCCGGTCCCTCTCACCGGCTCGGCCTTCCGGAGCCCCGCCCTGGCCCTGCTGCTGCTGCTCTCGGCTTTCGGAGGAGGACGCGGGGGCAGCTGCGACCGGGGGAGAGGAGCTCGCTCATCTCCACGTCCCAGTCCAGCCTGTTTTCTCCTGCTGCGGCCGCAGAGGTTCGTGTCCCGTTGGTGTCTCGCTGAGAAGGGAACTCTTTCCACCGGCGNATATAATATATTATATAATATAATAATAATTCCAAGGGAGGCTCCCGCCTTTCTTGGGAAATACCTGTCCAAACCGGGACATCTTGGTACTGCTTTGCCACATAAACTGTGATTTATAGCTGTGTATCTTATTGTCTGTATTTGTTGTTGTCTGCAGCTATATGGCAGCAGTGCTTTTCACAGTGTGCCAGAACTGTGTTTGCTGTTGGATGTCAACATTTCCACAGCAGGACTGTGGGATTTTTGCTGGGCCTAGTTAGCATTCATATGTACATGGATATTTTCATATACATACCCTCCTGTGCCTGTTCCACTGTTCCGTGAATCTGTTTGGTGCTGGTCTTAGAATCACAGAATAGTTCGGGTTGGAAGTGACCTCTAAAGGTCATCTTGTTCCAATCTCCCTGCAAAAACTAGGGACACCTCCCACTAGATCAGGTTGCTCAGAGCCCTGTCGGACTTGATCTTGAATATTTCCAGGGATGGGGCACCCACCACCAGTCTGGGCTACTATTTCCAGTGTTGCACCACCTTCATTGTAAATATTTTCTTCCTTACAGCTCTCAATTTAAAACCATTACCCCTTGTATTTATCCACAGGCCCTACTAAAAGTTCACCCTCATCATTCTTATAAACTCCCTTTAGGTACTGGAGGGTGCTAAAAGGTCACCCACAGCCTCCTCTTCTCGAGGCTCAACAACCCCAGATCTTTCAGCCTTTCTCCATAGAAGAGGTGTTCCAACTTTTTGACTATCTTTGCGGCCCTCCTTTGGACCTGCTACAAGGTCCAATATATATAATATTTAAGTATTATATACATAGAATTATGTACAAAGAAAGAGTGTCCTGATGAAGAGCTACCCTGGCATTTCCCATTGCTTAGACTGCAAGACCCTGACTGAGAGATGAAGGTCAAAGCGGGACATGTAGTAAATGTATGCCTTTACAATGAAGCATATTTCAACAGTCTGCCTAGTCACAGTTGGATTAATTTACCTGAAAATTGGAAAACACATTCTGGAAGACTTCTCTTCTTAGTAGTAGATAGGTTTTGTCAGGGGGTAGTGAGGGTGTGCTGGTTTTAGCTGGGGTAGAGTTAATTTCATTCACAGTGGCTGGTGTGGGGCTGTGTTTTGGTTTTGTGCTGAACAAAAGGTTGATAATATAGAGATGTTTTTGTTATTGCTGAGCAGGGCTTACATAGCACCAAGGCCCCTTCTGCTTTCCATCCTGCCAGACTGGCAAAGAAGCTGGGGGTGCCTGGCAAATTCTGAGGAAACACAACCAGGATGGGTGACCCAAACTGACCGAAGGGATGTTTCAGACCATATGACATCATGCTCAGTATGTAAAGTAGGGGGAAGAAAGAGAAACGAGGGATGTTTGTAGTGACAACATTTGTCTTCCTGAGTCACTATTATGCATGATGGGGCCCTGCTCTCCTGGGCCTGCCCATGGGAAGCAGTGAATTGGTTCCTTGTTTTTTTCTGTTTGTCTGTAAAGATTTTACTTTCTTTATTCAACTGTCTTTATCTCAACCCATGGGTTTTTTCACTTTTACCCTTCTGATTCTCTCCCGAGTCCTGCTGGTGGGGGACTGAGCAAGCGGCTGTTTGGGGCTTGGCTCCTGTTTGGAATTAAACCATCGCAGAGGGCCAGCTGCTCTGGGAGCCTGGAAGCCNCCATGGGTTTTTTCACTTTTACCCTTCTGATTCTCTCCCGAGTCCTGCTGGTGGGGGACTGAGCAAGCGGCTGTTTGGGGCTTGGCTCCTGTTTGGAATTAAACCATCGCAGAGGGCCAGCTGCTCTGGGAGCCTGGAAGCCAACAACAGTAACCTGCCTGGGAGGTTTACCAGGGCAAGTTTACTTCCCCCATATCCAGATAATGGAAGCAGAATAGACTGGAGTCAGCTGCAACCAAGAGTCCTGATCATCAGGCAGTCTTGTGATGATGAAGCAAATGCAAGGTCAAGACAGGAAGTCAGTCCATGGGACAGAGTCCAGTGAGTGTGGGGAAGGTCTGTAGTGACAAGACAGGTCGATGAGCAATGTCAATAACATGGGGTTCAAGATCAGGCACAGGCATCTCTGGAGACCAGTAGCCCTACGACAAAGATCAAGCAAGGGCTATAGTTAGCTAAGGGCTGAACTCATAGGAAGCTCCTGGGCCATGGACAGGTGAAGGGGAGAGCTCCAGGTGGAAGGCTGGTCAGAGAAGGTAAAGCTGTTTAGTAGAGTCAGGGCACTGACAGCTTTAAACTGAAAATTCTGTAGAAATAGTTAGAAATATGGCCCATTGTTTAGATGAAATTTTCCACAGTACAAAATGCTCTGTAAGTATCCTTTGTACGTGCCTGACTTCTGCTTGAACTACCCTGTATGAAGAAACATTTTCTCTAGATTATGGTCTAGAGCTAGAGTGAGCTCTAGAACTTGCAGGAGCTCACAGAGGAGCTTTAACTGCAAGATTCAATTCATTTCCAGGGAACATGGCTAGCGTATGTTCATCAAGTTTTTTCTTAGTCCATTAGTCTCATTTTGTGTGAAAGGGAGTCAAGGGCATGATCTCTTAATGGAAAACAGATGCTATGCTTTCAGTTTGGGGGAGTATTATATTAACAGAAACACTCAGCGGAGAACAGGTCTCCAAAAGAGACCTGTTCTGCAAAGGAAAGAATTGTATCTTCAACTTCTCCAAAAGACCTGTTGGACAAGTGATTTAGCTGCATTGTGGGAAATTGCCTAAAGTCCCCACAGTACCTGATCCACATTTGCAGTCCTTATCTCATGTATTCCTAGTGAGAACTTACTCCAAAGACCTGTTGGGTCTTTCCTGGAAACCCAGAAGTTCATGTGGCAAATGCCACTTTTTATAATTAGTAATTGGAGCAAGGACTTAAATTTTGCTTTTACCTGCACTGGACAAGTGCCACATCTGCTAAATGTGCAGAACCAGTCACTTGGAGTCAATAGGAGTAATGTTGACTCGTGTTTTGGCCCACCAAATGTCTGATTGTTTATTTGAAGTGGAATCCTATCAATAGGGGAAATCAAAATGGAGAAAGCTCTTCTCAAGTTATTGGTCTTTACATAGGTAAAACTGAAATCCACAGTTCTGGTCAGGAAAATGTGTCTTCAGCAAAGAGTCCTACTATAAAATCAATATAATTGCAACTATTAGTGATTGCCATCTTTCCTAGCACCAGACTACATGGTGTTGGAATCAATACTCCACGACTGAGTGGAAGGAAAGAATGCAAGATAATAAAAATAGCATGTCTCTGTCTTGATAGAATGCTGAGCACTGTAAATCAGTGTTGACTTCAGCCAGAAAGAGTCTTCAGCCCCTGCTGAGAGTGTCAGCAGCAGAGAGTTCCCCAAGTTTATATCCCTTTGCACAAAATTGTGCAAATTCAAGCCCCTCCTCTCTGGTCCAATAAATTCTGAAATAGATCATCATTCTCCATTCCTGGAACTTGTGATTTCAGTCTCTAGGGATTTGGCTTTTCTGTGTATTTTCCCCTTAAAATGTCTCTGGTTGAATGAAATAAAGTTGTTTTTTCTACAGTGATTTGGCAGAAATAAAAGAACATCAGTCATAGAATTCCAATATATTTTCAGTTAGTGTTTAAAGGCCTGTTTAGATATGCTGAGAATGGACAGTCAAACCCAATGTTGGCCTTAACCAGCTTAATTAGCTAGTAGCACATTGTCTTCAGATAAATTGCATCACCTTACCCTAAGGTTAAATAGGGTACTTGGAGGGCAGTGTCTTTATGCTTTTGCTCTTGTTTTGACAGAGCATGCCTTTTATGGTGAGCCTTTGAGTAAAATTCCACAGTCCCCAGCTGGAATGTAAATACAAGTGGAAATCCTTAGGTGGTGAAAAGTGTTGTATCTCTACTTGGCCAAAAGTCGGGTGAATAAATACAATTTCCATGGCAAACAAAACCCATAGTAAATGAACAGCGTGGTTGAGTGGTCAATTTGTTTTTCTCTGTGTGTACCTGAGCTCTCAAGGGGGATTCTTTACCTAGAAATAACTCATACTGGGATCCCTCCTAGACTCCTCATAGTTAGGTTTCTTCCTTTTAGTTTGATGTCCTATATCCCTTCCTCTCAGGAGGTAAATGGTGCATCCTGAAGAATTCTTGTTGAGCTGTCACACAAAGGATATTCCTTAGATAGCAGGAAATGCAACTCAGATACATGGATTGAAAAGGAACTCTTCAGTTCCTTTACACCCCACAGTTAGTGCTGTGCTGTAGGGGTGAGTTGTCTTACAGTGAAATTCTGTGTGAGGCTGATGCAGAGTGCCCCACTCTGATGGAAGAAAGTAAATTTTTTTTTCTACCTTTTTGAAGCAAATATAATGCTGTACACTAGTGGGACAAAGGAAGTATGTACTGCTGCTGCTGGAGCCTATCAGCTGCGAAGCAGTAACTCTGGAAGTCCAGCTTGTGGCAAATGACTGAATCTGACCTTTTGGTGCAGGGCTATGGCTGAGTGAGCCCAGTGAGTGATGGCTGGGTAATCACTGGGTGTATAAACAGACAACACTGAATAAAGGGGTCATATGTCCTCTGCAAACAGCACTGGTCCTATGTATCTGGCACAAGATACGTGCCTCATTCTGCTGTCCACACTTCAAAAAGGTGATGAAAAAATAATGAGAGTTTAGAAACTACTGCAGATATGATCTGCAAAGGGAGTCTTCACAATGAGAAAGGAACTCAACAACACCTTGTAGGTAACTACACAGACAGAAGATTTTGATTGAAGAGCTTGGGCAAAACCAGAAATCACCAGGAGTCTGCAAGTTTACACACTGTGAGATAGACAAAATAAAACAGAAAATCAAGTTCAGACACATGGTGAGGCCAAAGAGTAGATGGAAAAAACCCATCAGCAAATGCAGTGTATTCCTGTTTCCTTGAAGGGACTACATAAATTTACAGTATGGCTGGTGGTTTGCCTGTGAGATGTCCTCCAGCTCAGAGAAGTTTCCAGGATTTATATCGGATTTCTGTGCCTTGTATTGCACTGGAAGTAAATAATAACCTATTTTTCTCCTTTGGCCATAAAATCTTTGTCTACCTTCTCACCTGCTTCTTTGGCCTGTGAGATTCTCCTTTGTGGTGGGCTTTGAGCACAATTCTGAAAGCTGAGTTAGTTTATATTCATAATCTACAGGAAGGGTGGATTAAATTCACTGGGATCATTTTTCAAATTCTCATCATAAACAAAGAAGCTTGCCTATGCTTATTTCAGTTGTGTTGTTGTATGAAAATGTCACGTTTAGCAAATAACTGGGATCTTGCTGCTGCTGCTGCTTGTGTCTTCACCTCACTCCTCAGCTTTTTCGGGCCAACTGCAGCTGTTGTGTTGGTGCTGAGTGGCTAGGAAAATAATGATCTGGAACTCAGCAGCATATTGTGTGCAAGCAATGAATTTATTGCCAAGACTATATATAAAATAAATTACTGCCACAATCCGTTTAGAAATCCTCACTTTCCTTAGCTGTGTGGCATCTCCTTGGACATAGCTGATGGGCTGGAGCTCTGGCAGGGACTGTGTGTACCTGGGCAGGAGGCTGTGATTTGGCACAGGACAGTGGGAGGGTGGGAGAGGGAGTCAGAAGGAGCTGGTAGAAAGGCTGAGGTTAAATTTTGCTCTTTTGTGCTGTGGAACCAAGGTAATTTTTCTGAGATAGGCAGCTGGATGAGGAAAGCAGGACCAAGGTGAGAAAGAAGCAGGACAGAGAGACATAGTGGGATGGATTAAAAGGACTATATTGGAAGGAAAAAGAAGAGTCATCATTCCTTTCCAGGCTCTGCATGGAAAACTAAGAATCATTAATTTTTTTCTTTGTTCACTCACCTATGAACAATACTGTGAGAGGGCTTAATCTCTATATGTACGATTAAAGATGTTGACAATCTAGTATTTTTCTCTGTTTGATAAGACAACATAGATCTGTGTTAGTTGAAAAAATTCTGAGTCCTGTTGTGTGCCATTCATTGACCCTAATGTGTCATATTTTTATGTTTCTAATTTTTCAGGAAGCCTTTAAAGAAAATGTGTCATATGGTTGTGTACTTTTAAGGGTTGAACCACAGTGTGCATCCACAGGAGAGCCTAATTAATGCAGGCAGCATAAAAAACCAAGCACGTTAGATTATTTCTGATTTGAGATTATCTGTCATTCCAATGGCTAGCAGTATTCATAATTTCATTTTTCAGTTTGTAAGGTTCAACCCAGTAGGTAACTCCCTTATCTAGTAGGCACTGACTGCTTTTTGCAAGACTCATGCACAATGGTGTTACGACCCAGCCTCTGCTGAAATCCCTGGTCTGCCTTCATTTTCTCATACTCTTATCATTCCATTTCTATGGCTTCCCTGAGTCCCAGCTGTCTAAACCAGTACATACCAAATTCTGCTGCCCATCTGTTCATTTACACAGAGAAGCGTGACCACATCCCCACAGCCTCAACCAATTTCATTCACTTCCTGCTGTCTTTGGATTCCAGATAAAGCTTTTTTTTTAAAGAAACCTTCCCCTAATCTGTCCAGTGACTAATGCTAGTGTGCATGCTTTCATTCAGAAGGAGGTTTTGTCATAGTGGCTGTATTGCTTTCCTAACAATACCTACCCAAGTGGGTTTGCAGTTGAGACCATGGGAAGGGCTGGCATTTCTTTGTGTTTGTTCCCATTAGGCATTCAGTGCTGGGTGGCTCTACATTTCACCTGTCACCTGGTTTCCCCAGGAAGTTCTTGTAATCAAAAATGTGCATGTTTCCATTGCTTTATTAGGAGCAATGTCAAAAGCCCCATACACTAGCATAGCCCTGCCATGTTTGGTGTTACAGGAACACATGAAAGTACCTCTTCCCCCAGTTGCTTACAATGTGCTAGCACCACACAACATGTACCTCTGCAGCAAGCACTTCTCATTTTATTCCCTAGTATGGATGCCTGCAAAATGAACATCATCTGGAAGCAATGGATCATTTTACCTAGGCCACCAAACATGTGTTTGTTGCTAATAACTTTGGTTCACTATTCAGGCATGTCCAAGAAAAATGAATGGCCTGGATTCAGAAGCCTTTGAATCCCATCTCCACTTTTCCCCACACATTATTCTATAAGTCCCTGATCTATGGACGTTTGTTTTATAGCCCCATGTAAAGTACCATGTGTTTTACAGAACAGAACAATAGTGACAGCCACATTTTCAGTCAGTGTGGTTTGGGATTTGGATGTCTTTCCTCTGCCTCTCTCCCTGCTTTGGGTCACTGTATTATTTTCAGAACTGGCATATCTCAGCAATCAGCAAGTTACATGTGGCTGGCCTCTGCTTTACCTGGGGGTTTCTTGAGTCCTGTGCCGTGAGTTTGTCCCAAATTTAAACATGCAGTTTCTAGAAAAGTTAATCCTAGCAATGTGGTAATATTTAGCTCCTATTTTGCAGCCATGATACCCAAGCAATGAGTACCTGTCTGGCAGTGCACATGCCTGTTGTGCCGGTCTGTAAGCCAAAGCACTTCAAGTGATGACCAGTGAAAGCAGGACACCATTGCCTGGGAAACCAAATAAATAGAAGCACACAGCCATCCATCACTGCCATCTGGAAAAGATTGGGCTGAACATCTTCCTGTCAGGATCTGCTACAGTATTTATTTGTGTAGCTGAGCTTTGACTTCAGGGATTTCAGCAAAATATTCCTTCCAGTGATGACTCGAAGAGAAGATTTGGGTCTGATCATCAGGCTAGTGCTAATTCCTCTGTTCAGTTTTGCAAAATCACAACTGTAACTATCTGTTATGTTTCTTATTTTTTTCACACGTAGGGACTTCACATGTATGGAAACAACATGTAAAAGATGATCTCATTTTGATATTGTGTAGTTGTGTTACCAGAGCAGCATGAATGACTATGAGCTGGTGACAAGTACAGGTGTAAATGATTTGTGATGGATGAGTTTGCTCCTCCAGTGCCTGATAAGAAGAACAAGATGTTGCTTAACACAAATATTCTGGTGGGTCCTCCTAACACACCTGAAAGATGGAGCTATTTTAAACATTAAAAATAGTGACATCTGGATTTACCTAGTGTACAAGGATCTTGTGGGTCAGGTAAGTAGTTCTGAGGATGAGGCTTTACTAAAGAATGTATATTGCAATGCAGTAAAACAAACCTCAAAATGTACTAAAGCCGTACTTGATACTGGAAGGACAGCATGAGGTGTACAATCTATGCAGAATAGAAGAGGGTAAGGAGGAAGTTGTACTGATTCATTTCTCTAAGTGAGGACACAAGAAAAGGAAATAAACAAATGTAAAAGGGCTTTTTTTTTTTTTTCTAATCTCATGACAGAAGGAGAATATGAACAAAATCTTCACAAACCAGAATATCATAGAATATCATAGAATATCATAGAATATCATAGAATATCATAGAATATCATAGAATCATAAAATCTTTAAGGTGGGAAAAGACCTCCAAGATCACTGAGTCCAACCTTTGACTAATTACCACTTTGTCAACCAAATCATAGAGTGCCACGTGCAGTTTTTTCTGGAACACTTCCAGGGATG